>PVJD01009546.1:0-61636 GCA_004026545.1 Mormoops blainvillei
AGGAGGAAGAGGAAGAGGAAGAGGAAGAAGGAAGAAAAAAGAAGAAAGAAAGAAAGAAAGAAAGGAAAGAAAGAAAAAGAAAAAAGAAAACCACTTACACGTGATAAAGCAGTGTGAAAACCTTTTTTTTCTAGTGAATATTCTAGATATATGAATAAAAAAACAATTTACATCAACATATTTTCTTGTTTTCTAGTTCTCTGACAAAACTGTGACTTAAAGCATAAAGATCCATTACTACATACACAGGCTGATGTACTACTTTTCTTAAAATATGCTAGAGTCTGTTGGAAAATCCATACTCAGTAACAATGTGGGACCAGTACCACAGATTTTGCTAGAACATCAGCATTACATTATTATTGCTGCTGTGCTGCTGCTGCTGCTGCTGCTACTACTAATAATAATAATAGCAACCCTAACCAGGTAGCTCAGTTGGTTAAAGCATCATCACCATAATCCAAGGATACAGGTTCGATCCCCGGTCAGGGCACATACATGAATCAACCAGTAAGTGCATCAATAAGTGAAATGACAAATTGATGTTTCTCTCTCTTTCTCCTCCTCCCCCCTCTCTAAAATAAAGTAAAATTAAAAAAAAAATATTCCACTACTGAATAACTGTTATCTTTCATCACAGCAAAATACATCTGCAGTTCTGTGGCATGAGAAAGTAGAGGTGGAAAAAAATCAAAGAAACATGTCTATAGGCCTCTAGACACCACAGTTCAGTAGCCACCCAAATTGTTTTTGGGCAGTTTGGCATATTTCATCAAGTCCTTCAGATTAAATTTGAAATGCGCACCCAGATGTGAAAAGATAGCACCTCATGCACTATACCATACAGTTCCAGCTCCTTTTAACACAAATTTCTGCAAAATGCCATTGAGAGCTGACACCAGATCATCCCCCAAACAAAATATATTGTATTGGAAAATATCCTGTTCAGACATAAAAAAAGTAAAGTATATTTTTCCAGGCAGTTGAAATTGTCTTGTACACAAACGATTTTACCTTCCTTAGAAGCTTCTGGAAAAAGTGGCCCTGTCATGGTGGATTAACATTGTTTACTGATGTCTTTTATTCTGGGGAAGTAAAACAGAATAAATGTTACAGCAGGTATCAGCATAATTTTTTTCTCTGGGTGTTAAATAATTGCTTGAAAACACATGGTAATTTATAATGTCTAATAGCTTGATCTAGTCTTGTACATTCTATTCCATATATGCAGCCTTACATTTTTTTGGTCTTTCAAAAAATGCGGGTTATAAGCACAGCTTTAGAGCTGGCAGGAATAAATATGAGCCACTTCTCCCAAGTAGAGTAAAAGATAATATTTTATATTGTTCATTTGAGTTACATAAATATGTTCATTTTAACAGTATTTGACTAAATTGACTATTGATCTAACTCTAAATAGAATTCACTTACATCGTAACTTGAATTTTAGTTCTCTCAGTTTATGACTGTATAGAGAGTTTGAAAATTTGAACCCACTGCAAGAAATGGGGGCAGTTTAGTCAAGTAAAATTTAAAAAAAGGTAACTTGTCTAAAATGGGAAGTTTTAAATCTGTTGATGAACACTGTGTAATATTCATCAAGAAAACAAAAATATGTGATAACTGTCTTTCCCTGATTTACGTCACTTAACATAATACTGTCTAGGGAAAGAGACTAAAATTTAAAGAAAATACACTCCCTTACTCCATAATCAACATCATGTAAAAGGAAACATTTAACAAGTCAAAGAATATACCTCAAATAAAATAAGTTGTATGCAGTTTGATGGCTAATGAAAGGTGAATAAATGGCATGATTATGCTTAGAAATGGTAGGTATATAGTATGTGATGATGTCACATTTTATATGTCCGTATGTGCAAGATTGTTTGTCAGATCATGAAAAATGCTAACCTCTTTGTATTAGAAAACAATGTGATTTTTGGAACTTATGTAGAAGAGAAAGAAGACATTAGAGATCAAAACATAGTCATAAAAAGTAAAAATAAAATGAAATAAAATCACACTCATCAATGTTGGCCATACAATGAAAATCAGTTTAAAAGAAAACTCTGAATTTGTTTTTTTCACACTTTTATAAAACTTTTATTTTTTTAAAGATTTTATTTATTTATTTTTAGACAGAGGGGAAGGGAAGTAGGAAGAGGGAGAGAAACATCCATGTGCGGTTGCCTCTCACGCATCCCCCACCGGGGACGTGGCCCAGAACCCAGGCCCGTGCCCTGACTGGGGAATTGAACCAGCGGCCGTTTGGTTTGCAGGCCCGACGATCAATCCACTGAGTTATACCAGCTGGGTATAGAACTTTATTTTTTTCTTTTTGCCTTATTTATTTTTTAATTTTTCAATTACAGCTGGCATTCAATATTATTTTGTATTAGTTTCTCAGATGGAGAAAGAGAAATACCGTATGATTTCACATATATGTGGAATCTAAAGAACGCAATAAACAAAGAAAATAGCAACAGACTCATAAGCACGGAGAACAGACTGGTGGCTGCCAGAGGGCACGGGTTTGGGGGCTGGATGAGAAACACGAAGGGACGGAGAAGCACAGATTGTAGTTACAGAACAGTCATGGGGATGTGAAGTGCAGCACAGGAAATATCGAAAACCTTCAGTTCTGATAGGGAAAAAGGTTTAACATATCTCCTTTGTATCTTTCATAACACCTGTACAAATCCATATTTTCATTTTAATTTTGGAACATTTATTATGGTACATTGTTCTTAACCTCATCGTGCAATGATATTCTACCCTTACCGTTTTATATGAGTGACATAGGCTCACTACATAATACTGACCCATGTCCGCTTTCAGTCCACTTAGTCTTTTCATACTAAATTCTACAAATGACAATTTTATATCCTTTTCAAAAATTGAACTAAGGTATTATTTTTGGAGGACATTAAATATGTGAATGAACACATAAATTTGAATCTCCATAGCATCTATCATACTGAGTATCTTAGACACTGCAGGCCAGTTCTTATTCTGCCACCAGATTAGTCTAAGAAGAGTATGAGGCTGTCGTGCGGGATCCAGCTGAACTGAAAATATGGAGCCAATAGCCCACAATTCACTTGTTTTTAATTGGGGTTCTGGGTGTTTGAAGGAAAAGGCATGTGACAAGGGAATCATAAGACACAATCACCAGAGAGTACCAGTCTAGGTTTCATAATTTAGAGCTTTTAAGATTAACTGATGTTAATTTCCCCTATAAACTATATATCACTCAATCATATTGATATTCTTTTGGTTTCAACTTTTCTTTTTAAAAATTTAATCTTTATTGCATTTTTCCCAGTACCACTTAGTCCCCTTTGCACCCCTCCCCCAGCCGTCCCCACCCCACTGTCCGTGTCCATGAGCCCTTTTTCCTTTTTGCTCAGTCCTTCCGCCCCCTCACCCCGCCACAGCTGTCACCCTGCTCTCCATCTAGGAGTTTTGTTTCATATTGAATATTTGCTTCCATTAATCATCTCACAAGATCCAACTTTGCAGCTTTACATGTCATGTAAGTGTGCTTTCAGTTTCTTCTCTAACCCTTTTTTCCTACAATACACACACACAAGCACACACACGTAAAAGCTGGATAGAGCACGATACAGATGCAGCTCTGTGAGTGCGCGACATCACGGAAACCTTGATTCAGAAATCATATGGGGCCAAGATGCAGACAAGCAGCGATATGGCCACAGGGACATGCAGTCAGATGTCGAGAAACATGCTTTCTTGGCCTGTCATCTTTTAGTCAGTTTAGTCCAATGAGCTCAGTGCACAAATGGCCCTCATTCATCGTCACCATCCAACTGTCATCAGCACCACTGATACATGAAATTCAGTTAGGAAAAAACCCGGATGCTCATGCTTATGGTCCTACAGAGGCGACTGATACTGAACTGTAACCTAACTACGCTATCACACATGAATTTCCTTCCTCTCGATGTGAGGAAATACGGGTTCACTTATGGCCAAAAAGGCATTTGGTGAACTTAGCTGAGACCGTTTTTCAATGGCCCATGTCTAAGTGATGTTTTTGATGTGAGAAAAGTTTAAAAATCTGTTCTCGGGCACTTTCTCAGCATAGCTCTGACCTGCACTTGAAAAGCTGTATGTGGGGTGTATGAGGAACCGGTCAGGTTTGCTTTCTGTTCCAGCACTAAGGAGTATCACCTGCGTTAAATGTTCACTTAAACGTGGTTAGCATCCCAGTGAGGTTGAATTTCTGCAGGTGAATATAAAATAATATAAAATGTTAATAGGGATCCTGAGGCAGCAGTGCTATTCTCTGCTAGAAAAAGTATTAACAAAGGAGTGTTCTAACAACTCAACGCACAACAAATACATCTCTTAAAAACATTCTTATGTGTCACATAAAGAGTTATGTCCTAGGCAGATAATGACACCTCTCTTGAAAGGTTTATACCTAAGAAATTTCTCTAACCTTCTACTACAGTGCAAAGAATAAATCCATCAAGGATTTGTGGGGTGCTCTTCATATTTACAGATTACTTGATCACAGTCACTTGAATAATGAATGCAGAGTAAAAGATCAAAGGTTCACAGTTCACACTCTGTAGGGAATGCAGTATCATCTCAGCTTTTTGCACGTTTTGTAAATGGGGCAGAGAGCACTCACACCGTCGGTCCACAGGGCTTTACACCTCACATGCGCGATATTAGCTTGCTATCCAGTCCCAACAACCTTCTACTGTTCCCATTGCCTTTCACTCACCCATCACCCCTTGAGCCCCACCTTTAGCTGGTACCTCACACTCTGATAATTTTCCTGAAACCTTTCTGGTTTGGCAAAGCTTTTATTTATTTAGTAGTACAACAATATAGCCACAGGAAGAGTAAAAATGTTATTCGGCTATTACGTGCTTGTAGATTTCAAATGAGTGTACTTAATACGCTATTACCCTGCATAGAGAGAGTGTCATGAAGCAACACTATTTTGATATTTCATTCAATAACAAAATAGAGAAAATGAGACATCCCATGGTGGTTGTCTGGGTCAACATAAATGGGTACATTAATATCCTTACTCAATATGTAGACCTGAAATCCAGTTTGCTAAAATCATTGCAGACTCTTAAATATTTCTAAATTGTAAGGTTGGGGAAACAATCTGAGGCTTATTAACTAGGACTTGCAGAAACACGTTGAAGACACCTGCTGCCTTTCTGAAAGGTTTCGGATCATTCACAGTCACATGCATGCTTTCAGTAAGGCTGATTAATCTCATCCGCAAGCGTGGCCTGGTTCCTGTGCGCCTCTTCTGGGGCTGCTGGTCCGCACTGGCACATGAACTGCCGCATTTTGCCGTGTATAGTGCGCACCCACGTCCTGGGCTCAAACTTCCAGGAAAAAAAACTTTCATTTTAATTTTTTAATTCAATAATTGATTTATTTATATTTAGAAACAAAACGGATGATCACATTCCAGGGCATTATTTTGCACACAGATATCGTTATTACTTTCTAGAGTTACACTTTTAATGCATAAGCATAAATAAAAGAATTAAAAATGTTTATATAGTTACGGAATTAGTACTACCCATGTATACTGCACGTCCTTATTTTTGCCTTAAAAATTTGGGCAAAAAAGTGTGCATTACACATGGCAAAATACTGTATATTGACATCATAATTAAATGATGGTTCTATTTTACTAAAATTCATGGAAGAGACCAACCAAGGCAATTTTTTTCTCAACGAAACTTTGGATTTAATATAGAGGCTTTTCCACAGAAGTAAATAAAACTGACTACATCTAAACTAAAGAACAGAATTGCAGAAAGTAGTTCTCAAGTTTAGCTATGCTTTTAAAACATCGAGGAGGCTTGAAAAACAATACCAGTGCCGGGGTCCGACCCCAGAGATGCTGATGTAGTTGGTCTGGGATGCGAACTTGTCATTGCAAGTTTTCAGGGGTCCCTAGTTGACTTGAAAGTGCAGTCAGAGTTGACGAGCCCTACAAAAATTCTGTCCCCACTTGGGAATCGCTGTGCGGAGAACTGCGTTAATTGGCGAGTATGAGGCCAAGGGAGGAGCAGGCGCATCCATGAGCATTTGTTACCGACTTGCTTCACAAAGCGCAACAAAAGCCAAAAACCTTGCCCATTAAGAACTTTTGTTTAGTAAGTTGAGCCTCAGTGGTTTCTGCAGGAGTTGTGAGTTTTTCCCCACCGCAGGTGGCTTCTCTGCTCAGTCTTTTAATGGGATTTCCTGTTTTGCAACAGCCGCTGCAGTTTTTATGGCTAATTCGAAGCATAATGTTTTAAATCAATGTAACACCCAGACAACTTTACACAGGCATTACAGAGATGGTAGCTTATCATCAATAAAAATGATACACAACCCGGTCCAGAGCTGCACAACAAACAATTCCCAGCAATCACCTTTATTACGGAATATGAAACATTCGCTTTAATGGCAGAGATTTACGGCACTGCATTCGCGATGGCTCGCTGTGGTAAAGGCTGAAGGTCAGTGTTTAAGATTTGCTCCGTTCCATCCTGTTTTCAGGAAAATAAGGGGGGTAATCTGTCACGTTAGTTAAGACATGCACTGTTGAAGCATTATGCACTTCAAGGGGAAAACCCGACTTCTAAATCATCGTTGAAAGTATATTTGGATAACAATAGTTCTCTTTCATAAATAATAAAACAAGCTGTTAAAGGGTATCTGATAAATACTTCAGGCCAAGAGGAGTCAAATATAATGGGAAGGGGAGGCCATCTGAACAAAATAAAAATGCCACGGCTTCTACGGCTGACATAAGATTAAAAAAACACCAAAATGTGGGGATGGTCCAAAACAGCACAGTAAACAAGAAGCCGTTATAGTTTGAAGAAAGTTTAGATTTATTCAAGAAGAATATTCTATAATAGGTTATTATAGTAAGCTAAGCTAGTTATATGACTTTGAATTTTTGGGTTATGTATCTGTTTCCCTTATTATCCAGTCAGGTCTTTAACGTCAAATACCCCATATCTCATTCCGTTAGACCTTTCCATCTCCAAACACTCATACTTTGAAACCGTTCCATGTATGTTTGTTAAATAAACGACGACAGAGTTTCATTAAATATTTACTAGGTTTCAAAAAGTCAAGAAGTGTGTTAGGCATAGGCTAAAGGAACTTATAAGACATCTTAAATTATTAATTTTCTATATCTCAATATTAGACTGTAAGATATACTACTTTAATGTCTTTAATTCAAAGCATTAAAGTTAATCCTAGTAACTTCTTTTAAACAAAACGGATTCAAGTAAATGAGGAAGACTAGTTTCACAGTCATTCTCAAGAAATAGGCTAGAAGGTTTACAGTAAATTTATAATCACCTGGCAAAATAATACCTAAGAATACATTTTTAGAGGTTTCCTTGTGATTTTCTGTGAGTTAAGAGGATACTTGCCCATCTTAAAAATGGAATTTATGATGAGAGGCAACATAGGAAAAGTGAATGGTCACAAGATATGAGACTTTCAAATCTCAATTTCTATTTATAAATGTCTCAATATCTGACTCAGCAACCCTCACTAAATCTACCGGAGAAATACATGTTCAGAAAAAAAACTTATTAACCTTCACTATAAATGTGGCTTGGTAGGGAAGGATGACTGCTATTGAAGAGTCTACTCATAGTGCACTTTTACATGCACTATTTTCAACAGAAATAGACAAAACATATCATTTTTATTTTAATTTCATTTAATTTACTTTTTAATGAATGGAAATGGACATTTAATTCGGTAATTATTTTGAGATGAGAAAACAGTATTTTGTAAAGTAATTGCTTCAATTTCAGCTTATATAGTATTCCTTTTTATTATATTTTTCCAATACCATTTATCCCCCTACCCCCAGTCAGCACACCGTTGTCCGTGCCCATGAGTTCTTTCCCAATACCATCTTGCACTGTTATGCGTCATCCGCCTCCATGGGTCCAATCGATTTATACCCTTTCTCTATGCATTAATTAGTGCTCGTTTCGGTCCTCCAGCCATAAGGCTTAAAGAACATAACATGTATAATTCAAGAGTTTTGAATGTTCGAAATACTCAGTGAAAATCCTATGCATGTTATTACTATAAAGCTTATGAAATTATGAATATTAGAATACTATGAAAATGCAGAATCATTGCAAGAAAAAACATGTTATAACAATAACAGATGGAATATGACTTGTATATTCAGTAGATAATGAAAAGCGCTGTCCCCTACTAGAGGCAAAAGAGCAGATGATGGGGTAATTACTGTATTTTACTGTATATAATGTGTGCTTTTTTGCCTAAATTTTGGAGGGAAAAATAAGGGTGCGCATTATACATGGGTCTAAGGATTACACATGTAGGTGTAATAACCGGCATAATAATCCCATATATGATGCACACGGGAACGTGGGTGCGTGTTATACACAGGAGCACATTACATGAGGCAAAACACGGTAAACTGTAGCTCAACCAAGAAGAAAAACATAATTTGATGGAATAAACGGTCTGTTGATCTAGGAGTTCAAAAGGGAGAGGTCAGCAGATATCTCTATATCAATAATACTGGCAAACTTTATTAGAAAACGTTATCCAATAAATTCTGTGGGAAAGTTTTCCCTGCTAGTTATTTTCAGAAATAGAAAGGTAGGAATTAAGAAGGTGAAAGCAAAAATGATTTCTACACCTAAAATAAGGGATTTTTCTATTTCGAAGGTATAATTAATTTAACATTGAGGACACCTATGGATACGATCACCTAAGTTTAGAATAAAAGTGTAATTGTTTCCATTGTTCAGTTGAGAAAAGAGATAGATTCTAATCAAAGCTCTATAGATTTGGGGTATGACTTTCAATGTCTCAGTTGCTGAGTTAGTCATAGTGCCAAAAAAAGGCTTCTAGATTATGTACTGACTCAGACATCATTGGATGCACAGAAGCAATGACTTTCAATAGTTGCTAGAAAAAAAATGGAAAAATGAGAAAGTACATATGCAAAAGGCTGAATTTCTAACTGCACCTAAAACGACTATAAAGCAAAAGCTCTGGAACAGCGAGTGTATTTACTACACTTTTGCACGAGTGCTGTTCACATGCACTTTTCCAAGGCTGTCTTCTTTTCTTCTGGTTTGAATAAAATATGTTTCAAAACCTTTTAAAACCTTGACTTACTTTCCTTAAGATGTCACTGGCTGTTCTTTCCTAGACACTCGGAATAGGATGAAAATGAATATGTATGATTTCAGTTCAGAACGTCCTCAATTCTATGCCACACACTGAGTGAAACATCTGTTTCTCAGAGACAGAACGGGAGAGACGATGGCAGGACGAGGGCTTATGACATTTTCATGGGAAGGTCAGAGTTTTTAGTTAGGGAGGAGAAAAGGGGCACAGTGTCGTCATGTACCCCTGCTTTCTTTTTGCATTAGGAGGAAAGGAAATAACGCTTTAAAATAAGAGTCCAAATTGGAAAGTTCAGCCACTTAAGACCTCACAGAAAAAAAATTTTGAAAAATATTCAGAACCTCTGTTTTCAAAAGAAAATATCTCTCGACACTGATTTTCCCAGAATACTTCTACATACACAAAAAAACAGGATTATAATTTCCTGAATTAAGCCGAAGGAGTAGTTCACCTTTCAGGACACGTATTTCTTTCTGTTTTACATGAATTCAGAGGATCCTGAACATAAGATTTTTAAATCCCAATATAGTCAGCATGTCTTATATTATTAGCACACTGTACATTTTATTTTGGAAAATTAGAAATGTTTTCTTTGAATTAAGTCAGTTCTCTTAAACTCTTTTTGAAATTTGGAAATAAAAATAAAAGTAATATACTAAGTGTTTATAAAAAGTGACATGATAATTGTATTAGGAATTGAGAAGATACAGAAGATTTGGTGACGCTCAATGGTGACGTGAACTCACAATGCAGGTATGAATAGAAAGACTGAGAGAAGAGCAGTAGTTAAAATGTCAAATGTAATAGAAAGTTCTAGATGTACTAAGCAGAAAATCTTGGGCAAATGATATAAGGGTTCTATTTTAGTTGGCAAGTCAAGATAGTAGATTTTCACAGAGAACGTGTAATGAGAAGATGCAGTTAATAGAGGAAGATGACTTTAGTACTGAATGACAGCAAGATCTAAAGATCTTACTCCAGGTGTGTACTTTTTTATTTTATATTTATTTCCCTTGACGAATGACATATATTTTTTATTTTTTTATTTTAAAAAAGATTTTATTTTTTATTTCCAGAAAGAGGGGAAGGGAGAGGGAAAGAGGGAGAAAAACATCCAAGTGTGGCTGCCTCTTGAGCGCCCCCTACTGGGGACCTGGTCTGCAACCCAGGCATGTGACCTGACTGGGAATCCAACCGGTGACCCTTTGGTTCACAGGCTGGTACTCAATCCACTGGGCCACACCAGCCAGGGCTAGATATATTGTTAAATAAAAAGGGAGTGGCATGTAGAAAGAGACTCAAGAGCTAGATATTTCAATAATAGAAAGGGAATAAATGAGGGACTAGAGAGGAACTAACATATGTTGTGGTTACAAAGATGGTTTCCATCTTGCGACGGTAGGACTTAAAGTAGTATGTTGGTAATTCAGTGTTGCAAATTGTGAAGGGAATTTGAAGGTGGCTGAAATGGTTTGGGACACCATTCTTAAGACTGGGGATAGAAAGTTACTCAGAGGAGCAAACAAAGGCTTCTGAACAATTCCTACAGCTCAATACTATGAAAGTGCAGTAAGCGACATCTTCAATGCAATTTTGTGCCCCCTCCACCCCCAACAGTGTTCAGTGGACTGTGGAGAATGCACTCTGGGTGGGGACTTTGGACAGAGTGGGAAGCCAAGGGCAGCATGAGGAAACAGGAGGGGATTTCATGAAATGGGTACAATGCAGAGGGACTGAGCAATTGGAAGGCCTAGTGAAGGGGAGCCTCGGGTTTACCGGACAGGGCAATACAAAGCAGATAATGAAGTTAATCATAAGAAGGGGGGACACTGTTAAAGACCATGAAATCCTTATAACCGCATGGAAATAAGATCCAGGAATGCACATTTGTACACCTCAGGGCCACAGAATCACCAAAAACAAATCAACACAAACATGCTAGACAAAAGAGATGCTGGCCTACGTTAACAGTTGTCACACTGAGTGCCCGGTGCAAGAAGAAGTCCCGAATAAGCACACTGAAGGAGAATCCAAAGAGATAAAAGCAGTGTCCGTCAAGGTCTTTGCCACTTTTTGCCAATGACCAAATTTTCAGTCATTACCCATTCAGTTAAACAAAGATTCTATTCCAAAGCAAAATAAGGAACTGTTAAGACAGTAAACGAGACTTCACCATGTACCTATAATACAATGTCCCTGGAAGGGCCCACCTGTGGAACCTGTGTGGGAAGAAGGTAAATGCGCCATCCCATCTTCAAATGCCCAACCCCCCTGTGTAGCCTTGGGGCAAATGCTTACACAATGACAGGAAATGACTTTTGTTTGCTTTGCTGCTATAGCTACTGTTCCTGTTACCCACTCACCTATTTTGAAAGAAGCCACTTTGTAAATTCACCTCAGGTGAATATAGAGAAATGAGATATATACTCCGTTGAGAATCTGTCAGTTCTGCGTCTGCCGTCTTCAGTTTCGCACTTTGGTGAACACGCGCTTTCACAACATCAGCCATTTGTGCAAACTCTGAGGGCAATTTAGACTCCAGCTTATTTAAAGGGACAACGATCTTGAAGAAGCATGTCTACACAGAAATTGTCAGGTTAGGACTAACTGAGGGAACTAGATTTTGTTTAAACAAGAAATGATTTTTTAAATATTACCCTTTTTAAACATTTGTGTTGCTCTCTTTTAATGTTTGTGCATAAACATTGCTTACAGGAATAGATTCAGTCACAGGCGGCTGTGTGTTGGAATTGTGGCCCCTCCCCATCATCTATTAACTAACTGGTTAGTGAAAGAATGAATGAATCATGAGCGTATCATTTGCTTTTATTTTACTTTTTGAATGCCACTAGCTTCTCTGTGAAATATAAAAAAGTCTTATAGGGAGAAAGTAGAAACAAGTGTGTATCTCTATAACTTAAACTTCTGATTTGGAATATGGAAATAGGTTCTTTGATGTTTTAGAATCTAAAAGACAATAAAGCATTCATTTACATACTTTATTCTTAGCTAAGCTAATATGTTGACCACCTCCCTCTTTTTCTTTTTTTTAAACAAATGCAGGATCCTTATTTTTTTACTTACTCTGAATTAAACTTAACATAAAAGCTGTATTTTATAATTTATATTAACAAAATCTAAATATGTGAAGTTCTGGAGTTCAGGAGATTAATTCAACTTTGTACGGAAACATTTTCAATAAAACCAAAGTTAATGAACATTCTGACACAATGTATTTAAGGGTTATACCTTCTTGAATTCAATATCCAAAATACCCCTCAAATGTGTACACAGATGCAATGAACCAAAAGCAAAGGACATTAGAGGACAGACCTGATCTGCTTGGTATATGGAAGCCGTATTATATCAGCTTTGGTATAAATGTGTAATAATCACTGGAAACTACTTTATGATGTCTCTGTAATATCATCATAGTTCACAGAAATAAAAAAATTTAAAAACGTATTCTTCCATAGATCTTATAAAATTAAATATATTCAATAGAACTACTAAAATATGTTATTTTGAGACAGAAGTATTTGTTTTGTGACTTCTTCTAACTACGTTAAAAATTTATTGTATTTTTTCCGTATCATTTATCCCCCCCCCCACACCCTCTTATTTCAGTTCAGACCATGGTTCTTCTACTATTGACATGGTTTATGTTGAATTTCATGACCCAGGCGTTTTAGGAACAGGAAGGAAAATGAGTTGACCTCAAAGACAATTCTCTATTTATAGGATAACTACACTAGATAAAGTTGCCAAATTCCAACTTTTAAATAACCTACCAACAGACCCATTTCTACATTTGCCAGAATGGCTGAGGATGTCATAACATCTCGAACCTGCATAGCCCCCCCACGCCCACTCTAGTTCTCCCCGGCGCTTTCACTTTATTCAGCTACTGGCATTTTACTGTCCTTGCTTCCCTTGTGCTAATTGGGGAGATTTTCTATGATCTTTTGCTTTCTGGGAGGAGCTGATTATCAAAAAGTCATCACTCCAAGGCCGAGGTGATAAGATAGTTCAGACAGGCGTTTGAAAACTCTCAGAAAGGTACATCGATTGGAAACTCTCTAGGGTTAGTTAATCTCACAAACATTAATGAAAATTCATCTTGGTGCCCTAGTCACGCCCCATTTTCAGGCGTTTCTGACAGATCACTCCTGTGCAGCGAAGACCACCCTTCAGCTCGTACTTTTTCACACCAGATTTGAACCCTCGAACTAGAACAGGGCAATTCATCTTTAATATTGTGCTTGCGCGTAACCAAGAACACAGCCACGACACATTTTGCTTTCTAGTATCAACAGCATTTAAGACGAAATGCATTTCATTTGCAAAATATCTTACATCAGAATCTTTCAGGAAATGAATTTCTTTCAGCCCAAAAGCATGTTGAAACGAAGGCCTACGTTCTAGGAAAGAAATATCAGTGAACAGCTGAAAAAACTATTTAATTGAGTGGTCATGCAATGTAACTAACGAGGTAATCAAATTTTAACAATACGTGTAAGACTGTGTATTTTTGATAGCAGAAAACCAAAGTGTTCTAAAACGCCACACTGTTCATATATATGTAAGCAGAACTTAAAATCTGCACATTGGAAGATGATATTCTAAAGCCCAGTTTCTCAGAGAACATCAATTTGCTGATGAAGCCTCTTTAGCTTAGTTACAGTATTTTTCCCTGTGACCCTATTAGACATCATCATGCTACACAGTCACTAACTTTTGCTGTCACCGCTAAATTGTGAATTGATACCGAAATGGTTTCTCTTATTGCTAAAATTTATCATAAAATAACTGCATTACCAGAACATTCACAAAGTGATGCTGTCAGCAGTATGATAGTTTGGCACCGTGGGAACGGAAAGTGGTGGTGAAAAATAAAATAAAATAAGACTTGAAAATTGCTTCCAGGACTGTGTAAGTGATACAAAATGTGGAGACAGCTCCGCCTGAAGCTCTTTGGTCACCACAGCATATGTCATACATACTGAGTTTTAACTCCATGTAGTAACTACTACAGCCTCAGACATTTAAGAAAAAATAGCACAACATATTTTGAAATGAATTTTCTGTGAAATTTACAATCTTACCTTTCCTGCCTTTTTTCCCTCGGATTTCCGCTGATTTACGATAAAAGGGAGGCAAAGGAAAACAAAACAAAAACAAAAATCAGCTCCAATTTGTTACTGCAAGTACATTTCAAACTGTTTTCACGGGCTCAATTCTTCAGTGGTTTCAGTCAAGGGATATAACAACATTGTAAATCTCATGCAACAATAGGAAGAGCCACATAAAAAAAACTCTGATCACTATGAAAAAATTAAGTTTTATGCTTAGTCAACACAGGGATCGGCCAAGAAAAAGCATCCTTCCAATTACACATTGTCTTATCACGTCACAGATTTTCCGTCCATTTGTAAAGCAATGGTCCTTCGTCTCAAGTGTAACCCATTTCTCAAGAAAAACTAGGCAGGTTGGAAACGCCAGAATTAAGTAAACAAAAAATATCTACACCACATTGGCTACTATCTCTAAATGTTAATTTTGATGGTTCCTTAATTCAATTCTGTTCCACTAAATCCTTTTTGAAGTCATCCTGGTAAAGTCGTTTTGTTCATTTTTATTTACAAACACGTTTTCCTGCACTCAATATCAAGAGAGAGGCTAAATTAATTTTCAAAATTCCAGAAACATTTGTAGAGGGTGAATACACCAGATGATAAAGGGATCGAATATCTACATTTCCAGCTAACGATACTCCCCAGTCCTTTCTCCTTAAGTTTTATCCCTATTCCCTGTCATCTCTATAGTTTCTTTGAGAGCACTTTCGGATACAGAGAATCCCAGGAAAAAAGTGGGGTGGAGGTAGGGTTGATTTTGAAATAGGTAACTACAAAGAGAGATACAACTGATATTGTGAGAGGAGGGAAGCTATTTTCTATCCTATGACATCTTCCCAGACCAACAGGGTATATTTTTTTCCTGCCATTTTACTAGAACTTGAGTTTCCGAAACTGACATTGAAGCAAATATCCAAACATGGGCAAAATTCTGTCATCCCAGGAAATCAAACTGTGCTTGTTTTCCATCCATTTGGGGTAAGTTTTTTAGTTTCCAATGTTCACATTGTCCTATGTGATCAAGTTCAGCTATCAATGGCTCAGTGTTAAAATTCTTGAATGACCTCTTTCAAGAAAGTGTCCTTGGATTTTAATGTCTTTAAACAATCAGGGTTTATATCTCTGTTCTAAATGATAATTCTTAAAATAACAGGTATAAAATGTGAACTTTCCGACCAAAATAATCTCATGGGCAAAATAAATAAAAAAACAAAACAAAACACATTTTTTTTCCATATCTGGGAATATAGCACTAAAAAAAAAACCACATCATTTTTTACTTTACAGAACCACAATGGGTCTTTCTATGTTTGCTGCATTAGAATTTACTTTCAAAAACACAGATTTATTTAGGTATTTACCATTCATCACTTAGCAACCCAAAAGCATAACAATGTTTAGTGAGGGAAGTGAGCTATAAAAATGTTAACTACATGTATATATCTTGGTCAATTAGTGAATTATTGAAAAGTTAATGACTTCATCAATATGTAAGGTTAGTCAGCATTTTCCAATTAAAAAAGACGAGTCTAGAATAGGTGTTTATTTCTCTAAGTTATACTAATTTGACCACCAGATTTGATGATAGAAATTTTTTTTTAATCAATGCTGGAAAAGAAACATCCTGAAAAGCAACTTCTTTTTTAATGAAGACATAAAGTTTTAACCTCTTATTTAAAAACTATCCCCAAAATGACCAACGTTAAACCAACAAAACCACTGTCCAAACAAAATCATATATTATGAGGGAGAATAATTAACCAGTCTGAATGGTATGGGCTCAGAATTTTCCAGAATATACATTTGTCATATAGTTTCATGTGACCTTATTAATCTGGTGTGAATATGCACATTTTTAGTCTCCTGCCAGTAAAAGCACATTTCCCCTATTGTATCTAATTTTCTAGATTGATAAAGCTGGTTGAATATAACTGATGAAAAAGAGGAACAAGACACGGCGTACAAGAGAAATAATGAAGTGGAATTGCTGGGTAATACAACAGTTCTATGTTTCATCATTTGAGGAGCAGCCAGAATGTTTTCCAAAGCAGCTGCACCGCTTTATCGTCCCACAAGCAGTGCACCAGGGTTCCAGTTTCTTCACATCCTTGCTAACAAGCTGGTTTATTTTAACTCTTACGATTGTACCATGCAGAGATTATGTAAAGTATCAGAATAAGAGTCAGATTAAGGGGAGAAAACAATGCTTTATTCAACGTTCATTCCAGACTGGATCTAACAAAGCTAAACAAGAATCAAATATTCTTAAAATGAGCTAGAGGCGGGCCATTACGGGTGATGCTGAATCCGTAGGCTGGTACCAGGAGCCAGGGTCTAGTTAGAACACAATTATATTTGTTCTCACATAATCTTGGTGATTTATTCAAAACCCTAAGCTTGCTTATACTATGAGAGTAACAAAAGCAATGTGACAGACACATCTGCTTTCTGAAAATATTGCGTGTCAGTTGAAATAATGTGCCGTTTTTAAGTGTTTGTTTTTGCATGAGGACGCCTTAGTTTGTTGCTAAAGAGGGATGCAATTGTCTCCAATAGCACTGCAAATTGCAGCTCGCCTGAACACGTCATTCTTGGGAAATGTGCAAATCTGACTGAGAATGTTGCCCGGTGTCTATGAAAGTGTGTAGACGTTTGCAAAATGAACATCAAAGCAATAAAGTGATTATGAGAATAAACATCGGAACACAAATGATCTTCCTTATTTAGTAGAAGCAAACACTCTTTAAAAAGGCAGGAGCTATCAGAGTGTTTAATTCTATGAATACATGTTTTTTATCTTAAATGAAAGAATTACAAACTAGATGTCTGGTAAGAAATAAATTTTTTTTAAAAGTGAGCTATGTGCTTGCCTTTATATCAAACTCAGGGATAGATAAGAGAATATTTTAGCCCTGGTTAGTGTGGCTCAGTGGATTGAGCACCGGCCTGAGAACCAAAGGAATGCCGATTTGATTCCCGGTCAGGGCACAGGCCTGGGTTGTGGGCCAGGTCCCCAGTAGGGGGCACTTGAAAGGCAGCCACACATGGATCTTTCTCTCCTTCTCTTTCTCTCTCCCTTCTCCTCTCTCTAAAAATAAATAACTAAAATCTTTAAAAAAAAAGAATATTTGAAAGTAGTATTTACTGTCTCACAAACATGCAGGTCAAGTGAAAGTTAAATGTTCATATATAGTCTTGCTACATAAATACTACTTAAGTATATAACTTTCTAATAGTGACTTGAAGCTAGGATATAACAGTTTCCTTTTAACTTATTCCTAACCTTTAGTTGTAATCTAACATTATCTAGCTCATAACAGATCTTTATTTTAAATATCTGATATGATTACCATCTTGTACTTATTTCCTAGGTGGGAAGAACATTGTCTTCTGGGATGATCATATAGTTTTCCTGAGTTCTTAGTTGATTACTGATATATTCTCTTCAATTTCAAACTCCTCTAGCAACTCCATGCTAAACTTCCACTTTCGGTGCCTTTTCTGTGGCATTCTCAATTTCATTGCACACCATCTAAGAAAACTGTAACTCAAAACCCTTATTTTTTCCCAGTTGAATTCATTATTTCTAGGCTTGTGGGGTTTCCTAAAACCTGTCTTGACATTATCAACTCAAATGAAGTATGATATCTATAGTGGGCAATAGACTATCTTCCAAAAATGTATGTCCACCCGAAACTCAAAACCTGATCTCATTTGGAAACGGGGTCTTTACAGATGAATGAAAGACCTTGAGATGGAGTCAGCCTAGATTTAGGTGTTTCCTAAACCCAAGGACTGGTGTCCTTCTAAGGAGAGGACACATGTGGACAGAAAGAAGGCCACGTGTTGATGGAGACAGAGACCAGAGTGACACTGCTGTGCCTAAGAATGACAGAGACTGCCCGGGGCCACCAGAAGCTGGAAGAGGCGAAAATGATTCCCTAGAGCCCAGAAGTAGCGTGGTACTGAGGCCAACTAGTTAAAAATACAGTTAGCCAAAGGGATCCAGTTCCATGTCAGGAAAAGCTTGTGCTAGGATAGAAAATGGGTTGATTATAAGGGAGCAAGGTACAATGAAGAGAGTATACAGTTTTGAATGTCCAGATATAAGTTTGAGTTCCCGATCATTCATTCATTTGTAGAAATTTATACTTGCAATGTAACATTTTAAGTATTACAATAGGCACATAAATAAAACGCTATCATCACAAGGAGGCAAAGAGTTGTGTGACAATGAGCAAGTCGCTTGACCTCTCTGAACCTCAGTTTTTCAATCTGTAAAATGGAGAGAACAATGACAAGTCACATGCCTTCTATCTTTAGAGATGATTTTGAAGGTCAAATAAAATTCTCTTTCTCCCTATCTCTCCCTTCTCCTCTGCCAACTATTTTTGACATCTACTATTTTAAGAGTCCCATGAATCAGACACTCTTATTTAATATACATTATCTTCATTAATCGTTTAAGTAGTTCATCATGGTATATACAATTATCCCATTTTTTATATGTGTGGAAACTGAGGCATAAAGATTTATACTATTTGCCAAAATTGTGTACAGTGTAAATCAGAAAATATTCTTTTCACTGAGGCCTGTTATATATCTTAGATATAAATAATGAAAAATAAATATTACAGTGCTAAGAGTTAATGTCCTATGTGCCCCAATATCCGGCAATAAATAAATTGTATGACGTATAATGTTTCGATTATGCGTGAATAATTCTGAATGGATAAATATTATACATCCACTATAGCACTTCATTTCCTAACCAATAACTATCTCCGCTAGAGTAAGAACGTTCAGGGTTTTTTGTCTGTTTGTTTGTCTGTTTGTTTTTTTAACAATGTATCCTTCTGCCTTGGTTTTAATAGCAGGCAATATTCAGTGGTTTTACCCACACAAGGGACATGGTGAGCTCCCCATATCTGAAAACTTGATCATTGAAACATTGTAGTTCTTTGCCCAGTTTCGATCTGATTAATTCAAACGCATCACATGTAAATAGTATATCTTATGTGTGGGGAAAAGGCCAAGACTTCACGATTATTATCCGTCCAGGGCGAAAAGGACAGACTGCCCAAGGTGATGGCACTAAAGGAACACACACGGGAATGAATTTTGTTTCCAACACTATTTCTAACTTCATTCATTCATTCATTCACTAGGTTACTTTCTAAGAATACAGTGATTGTCCTTAAAAGAGACTACAGTATTTTTAAAATTAATTAATTTATTTTTAGAGAGAGAGGGGAAGGGAGGGAGGAAGAGAGGAAGAGAAACATCCACGTGTGGTTGTCTCTCTCGCACCCCCTCCTGGGGACCTGGCCTGCAACCCAGGCATGTACCCTGACTGGGAATTGAACCGGCGACCCTTTGGTTCGCAGGCTGGTGCTCAATCCACTGAGCCACACCAGCCAGGGCAACAATACAGTCTTTAAGGGAATGCGGACACAAACATAAGACAACTGCAGTTCTTTGGTATTGACATAGCTTGGCAGCCTTTTCTTCATGAATAAAGGTTTCCTTATATAATGTCATCTCCCAGAGAAGAAGTTCTGTTCATTTAGTCATAGCTTTAGCTGAGATATAAAGTGAACTTAATTAAAGGCACAACTTAATATTTACCACAGCTCAACGCCAAAATCTGTGATGCTGCCAGACTTCTGTAACACGGAAATAAAAGCTCACTCCTGAGTGATCCACGAAGTCTTGAATTATCAAAGGCGCCCATTAAAACTGCATAAGATACGGTCTGCGCTTTATTTAAAAAGGCATTTCATTCCCCAGACGCTCATCTGCCTCAGGCGTCTTCCCAGTATTTTAGGTTTGTACCTTTTTTACTGTTTTGTGAATCTTTCATGTAGATTTTTATTTTTTCCCCAATTTACCACATTGACATTGTTATTTTCAGCTTCCAATTCAACATAAAACAGCAGATAGTTCTATTTATCTCTTCAGCTGAGTGTATTCACAGCAGAGCTCTGTATTCAGGATGTTTTTAGTTTTATTATTGGTTATTTATCGTATTTTTTGAAGACTGAGAGAGTTGTCATTCTTTGAATATGTAACTGTGGAGTTTTATCAGTCAACAAATATTTACTGAACATCTACTATCTGACAGGCACAGCCCTTAGGAACAAGGACTCTGATTAACAGTGTGACCTTGGACAAGTCGCTTAACTACTCTAGTTGGTACTTGGGTCTGTGTATCTGTAAACCACCAACGCAAAAAGCAGCAGATCCATTACAGGGTGTTTGTGAGGGCCAACTGAGTTAATGTGGTGAAGTGCTTAGCGCGCCGCTGTGCAGTGCCTCTCGACAAACCCTGCCTATGGTTGTTATATCAGCATCATCATTTTAACCAGGCTCCGCATGAAGCCTTGCAAACACTATGATAAACAAGGAAGGATTTCGTAATCCACTGAGCAAGTCAGCTACGAAAAAATACTTACAGATGATTAATGAATTAATTGTTGGTATATAGGCAAGTGTCTTGGCCCTGGCTGGTGTGGCTCAGTGGATTGAGTGCCCGCCTGTGAACCATAAGGGTCGCTGGTTCAATTCCCAGTCAGGGCACAGGCCTGGGTTGCAGGCCACATCCCCAGTAGGTGGCGCACGAGAGGCAACCACACACAGATGTTTCTCTCCCCCTTTTTCTCCCTCCCTTCCTCTCCGTCTAAAAGTAAATAAATAAAATCTTTTGAAAAAAGAAAAAGGAAGCGCCTTGAGTGGTAGTAAAAGACTGCAAGAGAGAAAACTTCTGCTTTGGGGTCTCCAAGTGAATGAATCACTATCTCATGAAAATGAATTCTAGAAAACTCTGTAATACTGATCTAGTTTGCCTGAAGCATATAAAATGAAGTCCTAGTTTTAAAAAGAATCACACATTTTATTCAGTTAGTGACTGTGGTCCAAAAGTAAAAAGCTAAGTTTGGGAAGGGCTTTAAGCATTTATAAATCTCCCGGGCCACATGGCTTCATGCATGGCCCCTACTGTTAAATCAGTAGTGAGACAGAGGTTTGTCTCTTGGGCTCCTGGGACCGGATGATGAGCTCTTTATCATATTCCTTGTAATTGCGGTTCATCTTGGAATGATTACATATTGTTAGAAAGACACCTTGTCAGCACTAAGGATGCAGTGATTAATAGAAAATTTGGTGTAATTCCTTTAGATATATGTCTAAAGTCTCAATTGAGCCCTGGACCCACATTATTAAGTGATTAAAGTAATTGTAATTTCCACCTTTTATTCACATTCATCATCTAGCTAGAATTAATCATGGTACGCAAAGAACAGCAGCATGCAAAACATTTTATATCTAGTCCCATGCAGATAGAGAGCAAAACTTAAAAATGGGCTACAGGAAGAATGTCTGATACGGTAACCCAGATCAAAAGTAAATCATTAGAAGTACTCTAACAAAATCTGGTTTAATTTCAGATGAAGGTCAAATTTATCCTTGGGGCACCAAGATGGTTTTTTTTCTTCCACTGTTATGGCAAACTTACTTATTTCCTTTTACTCCCAGAAAGGGCACAGAGTCCATTTGTGTCAGCCCTGCCTAATAATCTCCTAAAGTTTTATCTTAATAGCATGGTGTTTCCAGGCAAGTAACCAGTCTGATTTTAATGTTCATCACAAAGACATGTTTCCAAGCTAAAAGATCAGGACTTCATTGTTAAAACGTTGTTTCTATAAGCAGAATTGAAAGTAGCTACACTTCTTTAGAATGAGGGGATATATCAAAACAAGAGTGAAGTGAAGGGGGCAAGCTCTGCTAGTTGAAAATTTAAAGAAGAATTGATTGTAATTATATTCCAAGAAAAAAAAAAGGGGAATGCTTTCCAATTCACTTGAAAGACTGACATTACCCTGAAAGCAACACTAGACAAAGACAGTATGAAAAAAAGGACACTCCTGGAAAAATCTCCCCTGAATGTAGAAGTAAAACTCCTAAACAAAATATTAGCAAAGCAAATTCAATAATGTATCACCATAATTATAAACCATTACCTAGAGCATCTCAGGTATGCAAGACTTGTTCAACACTGGAGAAAAATGTAATCCACCATACAAACAAGCTAAGGAGGAAAATCATATGGTTCTATCTCAACTGATGCAGAAAAGGCATTTGAAAAAATCAATACCCACTCATGATAAAAAAAGACAGCAGAGCATATTAAGAATGAGAGGGTACTATTTCCATGAGATGATAAAGAGCACATACAAAAAAAAAAATTGTACCTAACACCATATTTAATTGGGAAAGACTGAATGCTATTTTCTTAAATTGGACACATAGCGAAATGGAATAAAATGTGAAGAACCACTCTACTTGACAGAAATAGAAATAGGCTCACTCTAATAAGGTACAAAAGTAATGCAGCGAAGATGGGATAGACTTTTTGACAAATGTTTCTACAGAACATCTATAGGCAAAACAATGAATATTGACTGAAACCTCACAGTTCCACAAAACTTAATTCCAAATAGATCATGAACTTACACATAAAACAAAATTAGAAAACTTATAGAAAAAATATAAAAGAAAGTTTTCAGGATTCAACACTAGGCAAAGTGTTTTTAATACTTAATGCCAATAGCACACTCCCTGAAAGACACAACCGATTAGATTCCAAGGGGACCTCATGATCTGGTGACCTAACCACACGTCCCATAGGCCTCACCTGCTACCACCACTAAGGCGGTTAAAATGTCAGCACATGGGCAACACAAACAGCAATTGGCCAGCTGCTTTTAAAAAATGGCAAGGGATGAAGTAAGATCGAATCAGGAAACTGGAAAGATCTCATCATGGGAAAGACTGGATTTCGACACCATGTGTCCTGTAAGTGACAAGATCAGGTACACTGAGAAAAATATGTTGTTTTTCGTAAGTCACTGTACACCATTTCTTTGATGATGCAGTCATTCCATTCTAATTTTAATTATTTTGCTTAAGCAGAAATAATATGGTATGCATCTAAGGGTTTTTAGAGCTATACTCATTTGCGTTGTTCCTCAATAAACATCAGCACCAACGGGTGTTCTCTATCACCTTGTACAAGGTGACCCTAATTTATAGAAACTCTGTTCAAAATATGATGGGATTTATTTGGACCCTTATTCTCACTTATAGTTCAATGCATACCATTAAAATCAGTACCGCTCTATCATCGCTATTTCAATACGGGCCCCTGTGTATCATTGCATGAATGTATACACTCATCGAGTTTCTTCTTAGGCAGACTGATGTGCACTAAAAATGTGTACACAAATTATCTTCTTATTCATAATTTCAAGATTTTTACTGAGATTAATAAGAAGTAATAAAAATCCCTAAGCCAGCATTAAACTGTGGTTGTCTGACATGGAAATATTTTTAGCCTGGTTCTAGTCAAACGATAAACTTTAAGTGACTGAGAAATTTAACTGCTAAAAAAAATAGTAATTCTGTGCCAACTTCAAGAAAAATGAACCTAGGCCCTGGCTGGTGTGGCTCAGTGGACTGAGCGCCTGCCTGCAAACCAAAGGGTTGCAGGTTCGATTCCCTGTCAGGGCACAGGCCTGGGTTGCGGGCCAGGTCCCCAGTAGGGGGTGTACTAGAGGCAAGCACACACTGATGTTTCTCTCCCTCTCTCCCTTCCCCACTTCCCCTCACTAAAAAATAAGTAAAATCTTAAAAAAAAACAAAACCCAACCTATAATTCTACATTAGCAGAGACACATGTTTGACCATTATGCCTATATTATGATCGGGAAAATTAACCAAATGATTATTTAAAAGGTAAAAATATAATTTAGAATCCAAGCTTTAAAATTTAAGAAGTAATGGGTGAATTTTATTGTCCATCTAATTATATGTCCCTGAATTGTAACAAGGTTCATGATTCATAATAATGTTACATTATATGACAAAAAGGGATATTATTCTGGTTGGGTCTCCTAATCAGTTTAGCTGTTCTGTTTTAAAGGTTTATTGATTTATTTTTAGAGAGGGGAAGGGAGGGAAAGAAACATCAATGTGTGGTTGCCTCTCGCACGCCCCCTACTGGGGGCCTGGCCTGCAACCCAGGCATGTGCCCTGACAGGAAATCGAAACTGAGGCCCTTTGGTTCACAAGCCAGCGTTCAATCCACTGAGCCACACCAGCCAGGGCCAACTTAGACACTGAAATGCGCAGGTTTTCTTGAGCTGGTGAAAGGATAGGATATGAGAGAGATGCAGCGGATGAGCGTTCAGGCTGTGAACTGCCAATGTTCAAGGCCACCTCGAGTATCAAGAAATCACAGATGGATTCTGGAGTCGTACCCAGCCAACGCCCACAGGTAAACAGGAACAGGGGCCTCAGTCCTACAGCTGCAAGCAAATAAATTCTGAAAACAGCCACTGTGCTTGTAAGAAGACGTTGAGCCCCAGTTCCACCTATAGAAACTGTCAGATTACTCTGTGTGTGTGTGTGTGTGTGTGTGTGTGTGTGTGTGTGTGTAAGCCGCTGGGTGACGTGTTAGCTAGCAATAGAAAAGTAAGAAATGGTCATGCAAGTATTCGCCATTACATCGTTTCAACTTTGCTGTATACTCGAATATGCTTTTAATTAAATGTTGAGATAGGAAGAAAAAAATCTAAAGGGTAAGTAACACTGGAGAAATGGCTTGTTAATCTTCACAACAATAAGCTTTGGTCTCAGTGGAAAAATAAAGGATGCTACTAACCTTCGGCATAACTCATCTGAGCATGTGTGGAAACACGTAATGGAGGACAATAAATAACTACTCCACATGGTGCACGACGGAGGGGAATACAGTGCTCTGAGTTACAGTACAATGTTCAATCACGCGGTCGGGTCAGTTGATGTGTGAGCTAAAGGTTAGCATATCAATCTCCTCAGTTGTCTGGAAAGTATGTAGTCATGTACCATGAAAAATAGAGACATTTACTGAAGAAGACACAAGATATAAGAAACACTGTGCATAGGACAATGATGCCTCAGTCTCCTTCAAAGTAGGCTCCTTGGGACCTCACACAGTCTCCCAGTCGCCATCAGCTGCCCCCGTCATATGAGATTTTCCTGAATCTCATCGATGGTCTGAAATCTCTTCCCTCTCAAAGGGGACTTTCATTTTTGGGAAGTTAGAAGTCACAGGGCACCAAATCTGCGCTGAAGGGGGGCTGAGTCACCTGGGGGATTGGATGTTTCACCAAAAAACTGCAAGAGGGGTGATGTCTGAGTGGTCCCATTGTCATGATGAAGCTGCCAGTCACCAGTTGCCCACAGCTGCACCCTTCTGAGTCATCCCAATAGTTTCCATGCAGGAATGTTCAAGCTTAATGCAAAATTAGATGCAGATTCATTGCTCTACTTGCTGAGTCATTTTGAATGTGATGACCACACAGTACACATGCTCACTCAATGGTGTCTACCACCCCCACTGACTAGTACAGTGAAGTCATCATTGTTCACACTCATGCATTCCAGTCCACTCTCCTTGGCTGCCGGGTCACACTGACGTTGCACAAACCGATCTTGTTATATGAACAACAGTTAGACTTTTTCTTGACAGACTATAATTTTTATATATATAAACAATAGAAAAACAATATGAAAAGCAAACCAACTACTTTTTTTTCTAGAACAACGACTGGTATGCTTTGTCGTGACCACATGTGAGTTACCAGCCGCAGGTTAGGTGTGCATTTAATATGTATTATTCTCATAATGGTGAGACTGTCTCCCTGGTTTAGAGAGCTGTGTGCTACTCTGTTGAATGGATGGACAACAACAATGCCGACAATTAGAACCAACAGCAACAGCTATACTTCATGAGGTCTTACCAAGAATCAGACATCATTACAAGTCCTTGCACTGTATTCTCATTGAACTTTTGCAAAACTCACAGGTATTCTTTAATCTTTCACTATATAGATGAACAGAGGATAGCTCACTGATGTTATATAACTCACCCAAATCAGTCACCTTGTAAATGGCAGAAACAGGACTTTGACGTATATATCGGTCTGAATTCTGTTTATCATCACGCATAATGCCAGCCTGCCTACTGAATACGATATTGTCTACATAGGACAGTATTATATAATATGATCATAAGAAACTAGATGTCTATTAAAATATTTACAGTATAGGCATACACAAGAATATTACTTTCCTTTAATCTTATAATCTCACAAAAAAGATAAAAAAGTCAAAGTTATCGAGATGCTAAGGCATCTTCTTACAATATTTTTCGTTTGCAAAAATCTCTGAAAATTGTTAAAACATCCCATGACTCTCAGAAACATAAAATTCTGGTTGAGCTTTGTTTTCTTCAAAAGATGTGGAAGTTTATCTGTAGAAAAGACACTGTTAAAGCTTATGAGCTTCTCATGGATAAAACACTGGAAGAAACTTGCTTCTGTGTGATAGACAGGAACATAAACACATGTAGACAAAGCAGATTAATGTCATCAATAGGTAATCTCATTACTGCTCCAAAATGGCAAACGGTGAAGGTGATTGTTTTTTCTGCACTGACAAGTTGCTGATTTGTCTTAACCATGCATAAATGATTTTATAGATGATAGACGTCTTTCATCATTTGTAATAAATATGAGCCCAGAAACCAAAAGAAGCAACAACGAACAGGAAATTGGAGATTGAAGAGTCACTACATTGGAGTTCTTAGAGTTAAGGCAAAATCAAGGAGGTGCTCTTTCTAGCTACTTACTGACTACTGATAATCTCCTCAAAGGAGTTTATGACTTTTTTGAATCTGTGTCCTTGTACTGGCAATTGAATTACAACATTAATAGGGAAAAAATGTCATTATAAATAATAAGACCTATCTCTCATTGATTGTACATTGTACTGGCTTGTATGTGGACTAAGTAGCTTGTTCAGTTCTGCAACTACGGCTCCACACTGAGAACCAATAGGATCCCATTTTACAGACCGACTTTAAATGGTTGGGTGGGGTACAGAGGAGGAAAAACTTGCTCATGGTGAGCAGACAGGATTCCACCTCAAAATGAACCCATCTGACCCCAAGGCCTGCTGTCCTGGCCATGTTAAAGTAACTGACGGAGCAACTCACTGTTATGGACTTAATTTTCCCTCCTCTAAATATAATTATAAATTGCATGGAGA
Organism: Mormoops blainvillei; assembly: GCA_004026545.1. Classification (NCBI taxonomy): domain Eukaryota; kingdom Metazoa; phylum Chordata; class Mammalia; order Chiroptera; family Mormoopidae; genus Mormoops; species Mormoops blainvillei. Next base: position 27,492 of record PVJD01009546.1, read on the forward strand.
TTGTAAAGGATATTTCACTATGTTAAACAATTTTTGAAACAGCTTTTAAAAGCCAAGTACCTCATGCTACGAGAGACCACGTTTACCTCTGCGCCAGAACAATGAAATGTGTGTCACTTTTGAAATTATCATTAAACATAAATAAACTGAGAAAAAGCAAAATACAGAAGAAAATATTAAATAACATATTTAATCTGGGAAAAAGAGAAAAAAACAGGCAATGAACTATTACAAATTTTAGGAACCATTAAATCCTTTCAGAATACTTCATTATTACATAGATTTAAAACATAGTGAGTTATTTAAACATAAATAATGCTATCGTTTAAATCATAATTCCACACAAATCGACTATAATGTGTGATCGCCTGTAAAGCAATTCTAACCTGTAGATTCACAAGAATCATTTTGAGTGGATTCATTCTAAGGTTATGGTTTGTCGGCCTTTTGGCTAAGGTCAAGTGTAGTAATCCTAACGTTAAAATAAAACAGCACACTTTTCGTGAAAGTTACCCATGCATGACTGACGGAAGGAAAAAGAAATGCTGAAATATTGGCTAATCTTTACAAAGAAAATTCAGATTTTTAGAATCAATTTAAACAGTTTTTCCCACAACTTTTAAGGAACTGAAACCCACAGTTTCTAAGCTTGAGTTAAAACTGTCATTTATTTCGCAAAATGTTTTAACAGTCCGAATCTCCCAAGAAGACATACAAATGGCCAACAGATACATGAAAAGATGCTCAGCGTCACTAGCTATTAGTTAAGTGCAAATCAAAACTACGATGAGATACCACCTCATGCCTGTGAGAAGATCTATGCTCAGCAACACAGGTAGCGACAAGTGTTCGAGAGGCTGTGGGAAAAAGGAACCTTCGTTCACTGCAGGGGGGATTGTAAACCGGTGCAGCCACTGTGGAAAACACTGTGGAAGTTCCCCACAAAATTACCATCGGAGCCCGTAACCCCTCTGCTGGTTTCCTACCCGAAAAACTCGAACATAAACTCACAAAGACATGTGCACCCTCCTATCCACCGCAGTGTCGTCTGATAGGCCATTTGGTAAAGAAGCTCTGGTACATGCGCACTGATGAGCGTCACTCCGCCATCAGAAAGCATGAGGCGCTGCCATTTGCCACAACATGGGTGGACCTTGAGAACAGCACGCTAAGCGAGTACGTCAGACAGAAAAAGCTAAGGACCGTATCAGTCCACTCCTATGTGGGCTATAACACTGAAACTCACAGGCAGCAGTGTGGTGGTTACACAGGGAAGGGGTAGAGGGTAAAGGGGTCAAATACGTGGTGATGGAGGCAGATTTGACTGTAGGTGGTGGGCACACAACGCAACATGCAGATCACGTATCATAAATATGGGCACTTGAACTCTACATGATCTTTTTTTATTGTTGACACTATTATAGATGTCCCCCATTTTCTCCCCCTTTGCCCACCTGCACCTGGCCTCCACCTGCCTACTTCACCACATTGTTGCCTGTGTCCATAAAACCAGAGGCACAATATATGGAACGGACCGCCTGGTCTCTGCGGGGAGGGGGTGGGACTCGAAAAGAGGCCTATATAACCTTATTACCCAATGTCACCCAATACCTTTCAAATAACAACAAAGAAAAGAGTAAGTTAAAAGATCCCTAAATTAATAGTCTCAATGGGGATTAGGCTGCCTAAATAGGTATTACATTTGGATATTATAGACTATTTATTGTTAAGACAACTTAATGAAAATGTATCTTCTCTTTATGGGCCTATAAGCAGTGCCAACACATTAACCAGATAAAAGAATTTATCTTAGCTATGATATTTTCAGAATAAATTACTTTTTCTAGACCTTCATGTAAAGCAACGTTGTAAGAATGGCCAGTATCACCAGCATCACCTTAGGAAATGGTTTTGAGCCTTTAGAAAAATGTGTTTCTGCCCTGGCTGGTGTGGCTCAGTGGATTGAGCGCTGGCCTGCGAACCAAGGGGTCCCTGATTCGATTCCCTGCCAGGGCACAGGCCTGGGTTGCAGGCCAGGTCCCCAGTGGGGGGCGGGCAAGAGGCAACCACACGTGGATGTTTCTTTCCCTTTCGCCCTCCCTTCCCCTCTCTTTAAAAATAAAATAAATACATAAATGCATCTCTCCTCTATCTCTATCATTCTGATCATTCTAGTGGGGGATCCTTGGCAGTCACATGAAATTTTAGAAACTGGAAAATATATCAATGACTCATGAGAGGAACTGGTTACGAGGGTAACAGAATGGGTATTTTTATAAATTTTGAAACAAATATGAAGAAAAATATACCAGAAAAATTAACTTTTAGTTTTGCTTTATCCATTTGTTCTGCCAGAATGCAAATAAATACAGGTCATTTCCAAAATTATTTTTGTTAGAAAAAAAAAACACTTCCCCAACTCGGAGCTCTAAATCTAAGACTGGAATTGCTTCGTCTGCACGGTATATGAATTCTTTGCTCTTCGGATGTTCAGTGTGGTTACAGTACAAAAACTACTACACATGTACTTGGCAAAGAAAAATTCTCAGATGTCTTGGTTAAAACTGTGAGAAATACACTATCTTTGATACAGATTGTTAGGTTCTTCGCATCTAAAATAGATTTTTATTACAATTATCTTGGTACATGACAATGCTGTGGAAGTTGGTTAGGCCGTCTACGCCGATATTATCTGTGTTTCTTAAGAAAACATCAGGATAATCCTGAATTGACAGTCATTTGATTTTGAGATGCAGTTCAAGCAAGTGCAAAGCCAGGTTCCTCTCAACATGATCCTGCTACACAGCTTTCCAAACTGATTCTTTAAATAAATTGACCCTTACTCTTTCTTCTCCCCCTTGTGGGAGCAGCAATATAAAGCAGCACTGAATGGCGAAGGTTTGTTCTGCTATCAAAGCCCCCGGGGTGCAAAGCAATACTGCCATTTTCTACGATAACGATACTAAACAACCAAGCCCAGCTGTGGGAAGCTTCGACGGGTCACACAAGCTACCAAAGCACACTCGGGAAGCCAAGGAAGTCCAGATAGTTCCATAATATGGTTACAATTAGTGTCTAAAATGGGAGAAGCACTTGTTCTTTTTCTAGATGAACATATGTTCTTTTTAAATTCGTCTTTTGTTTTTCATTAGCCTGAACTCTACAGCACTGAACAGAGTGTGGCATAGTACTGGTGCTATTATTAAACAAACGAGAAGAGATTATGACAACAGGCAGAAGAAATGAAAATAATCAGTGACACATTAATCATCATGGTACAATATTGCTTAATATAAGGAAGCAATCCACAGTGTGGGTCACTACCTAAGCGAGTCCTAGTGGGAGAGGCTGCGGGAGGTGTGAGGTGGGGCTTAGCGTACAGAGAATAAAAGGAAGGGATGGGTAGGAACAGGTAAGGAGTCGGGGTGGAGTCAGATTGAACTAGTGAACCATGTTGAGGGCGTGCCTGAATGTAAGGATTAGCAACTTTTCTCCTACTCATGAGTCTCTGAATTACATTGTTAGCCTTGGACTTGGTGTGTATATCTGTGTGGCCCGCAGACGTACGCATGTAATTCCCCCAGAGACAAGAAAATCATATTAATGGGCGAGTTCAGTTGTATGCACTAACCTTTCTGGAGCTGCTAGTAAGACAGGTATTGCATATTTTTAACCACTTCAGAAGGAATATTTAAATATTTTATATACACAGGGCTTCGGGGGTGGCTTTCAAACTTTGGGAGAACATACAATCAACAAAACTGCCCAGTGCACCATCTAGTGGTTCAGTGCGGTACGTGACCGCAGAGACTCCGATGGAGCGCTCGGGGCAGTGTGCTTGTATTGCTATTTCCCTTCACAGTCGTGTTATTCTGAGTATTTTTGTCTCTCTTGCCACTGAGCATTCTATTACATTCTTTTTAAGACAAATGAACACAATGAGGACAGCTTTTACAATATCGACCGGCATAAACCTGTCCTATGTCATCATTCATGTTAAACTACAGAAATTTTGCACCATTGACACTTGATTCATGCAACGACAATGGCCATGGCATGGATCCCGCTCAAAGAATGGGCAACCCGCAGGTCTGTCTTTGCTCACGAATCCGGCACTGCTTTAGGGGGTCCACGTGGGTCTTTGCCTTCCACATAGTTCCCCAAATCTCCAAGGGCGGCCTCTCTTGTAAGTAGCTCTCACAGGGGTGTCCAACCCGTGGCCCGCGGGCCACATGGGGCTCAGGATGGCCGTGAAGGTAGCCCAACACAAAATCATACATGTACTTAAAACACGATGAGATGTTTTTGTGATTATGTGTTGCAGTATATTTAACATGTGGCCCAAGACAACCCTGCTTCTTCCAGTGTGGCCCAGAGACACCAAAGGGTTGGACGCCCGTACATCTACATAGACGCATTGGAATGAAATGAGGCTTCTTTGTTGTTTTCAGCCCCAAGATGCATTTGAGAGGTTGTGCATGATGACTCTACCATGACCCTTTGCACAATAATCCAGCATTCTGGTTTGGGACCTCCAGTGGTCAAGCGGCATCCTTGGGGAGAAGTGTACCTTACTGACATATGTCCATAAGAACTTCAAACTGACACACACCCACTTATGTCTTACGTCCCGGACACCAGACGACCCCTTTGTACTTGGTGAGACTCTGATTCCACTTGCTGTTATGACCGAAGAACTCGTGCCGCGTAGTTCACTGCACCGGACTGAGCTGCATTATCTCTGCGCAGCCTCAAAGGGCAAAGGCAGACATATTAAAGGCCCTGCAGGCCACGTACAAACGACCTTCTTGGCATTTGGTTTCCCTGTACTGCAGTGGAGTTTCCCCAGTTTGCCCATTTAGCCTCCCACTGACATTTTTATTGCCGTCATTAAAATTGTTTGAAATTATGAAAAAAACGGGAACAGAAATTTTCAGGATGCCCTTTCTTCCAGATCATCTGGTTTTGTTTTGTTTTGTTCCTGAGATCTTCAGCTATAAAACAGCAAATAGTACACACAAGTATTACAATTTTTAATGACTAGAGTTTTTCTCCCACTAGCTCACTTTTCAGTTAGTAAACAATGAAAAGGAGCTTATTTTTAATTCTCTTATAGTATTTCAAAATGGGCACATTTTGGGAAACATACTGAAAGAATAAAACACTCCACTGAGACAGACTTAATGAAGAGAAGTAGAGTCCTCTTTCTATGTGTACTCCGGACAAAGTTAGCTGTGATACACAGACAGGTTCTCTCCTAGAAGTGTCACGTTTATTGAAAACTGTCTAGCAAGTCCGACCTTTGAATCCAAACCCTGATTACCAGTTTAGGTAAGTTGTGGAGCATCGTGGATTGGACTGGACCCCCTTCCAGCTGACCGGCAGGCTGGGCCCTGGCTCCTCCCACCGCCCCTGAGTCCGGCCTTGAGATACTCATGACTGAGCGCAGTGAAGGCCGCCATGTGAGCTTTAAGATTCTTGCAGGTGGGGGTGGAAATCTACTCAACTTGTGGTTGCCCAGGACAGCCCTCTATGTAAGTTTCCTTGCTTATTAAACTGCCATGTACCAACAAGGAAGGAAGGAAAGAAGGAAGGTTGACTGAGCATTAACAGGTCTAGCATCTTGTTCTGTCACTAATTAGCTGTGTGTTGATGGATAAGTCACTTTCCCTCTCTGAGCTTCGTTTCTAGGCCAAAGCTGCTACGTTTGCTCTCCATGCTCATAGGTGTTAGTGAAGAATTGTGGTGATTTTACTCACGGTTTCCTATTGCCACCCTCTGTACTTCCACACCATAGTGCACAGTCGTGGAAGATTGAAAATAAGTCCCTGAAACAGTGGCTAATGTCCTCCAAGGACATATAGACTTGCTGCACAGCTGTACCCTCTCGGGGTCAGACTAGCAACTGCGAATGGAATGGGAACATCCCTGCAGTGCGTGGCTTCTCTGGCGTACGTTTGCTGACCTAGGCAGAACATCTGTCAACAGCTCTGGCAAGTGGCACAGAAGCATTTTCCTGTGGTCTGTCACCAAAAAGTAAAGGAACAAGTTCCCTGGACACCAACTCAATTGGTGACTCTGGCAACATACATATCACAGAGTCCGGAGGCCCTCTGGGCACGACAGTGCACTTGCACTTCAACATGACAGAGACACATGTAGACGTGCATCGGCAGAGATTCTTTAAGACAAAACTAAGACATTCGTAACAAAAAGCAGCCCGTGAGACAACAGCTTGCGTTCCAGGGGACATGGTGACTATACATGCACAAACTGTCTTCAGGATATGTTTTGACTTCAGCGGGTATACAAATTACAAGGAAAAAAAAGAGTTCGCATTTCCCGCTTATGGATATTATTCTTCTAAAGCAATTTCCTTTTACTTAAAAATGGTTTTCAAATAGTTTTAGCATAAATACATTTCACAATCTGAGCGGGATTTTTGCCAACCAAAGCTAGGATATTATTTTACTTTAAGATTATCCAAATGTATAGGCTGTATAGTAACTCACAATCTTTTTTTTCATTTCAATTTATCCAGAATAAATATTAAAATCTTACTTTAGCCCTGACTGGTGTGGCTCAGACGGTTGGGTGTCGTACCGTAAAATGAAAGGTCGCAGGTTTCATTCTTGGTCAGGACACATGCCTGGGCTGTGCGTTCAGTTCCCGGTTGGGCATGTACGAGAGGCAACCAATCAATGTTTCCCTCCCTCTCTTTCTCCCACCCTTCCCCCTCTCTAAATAAATAATCTTTAAAAAAAATCTTATTTTAGATTTATCAATGGCCTGAATGGCTAATGACTTAATATAAAATACGAAAAGTTGTGAAATAATTATACCCGGAATAAACTCACGACAACTCTGCCACTCCTCCGATATTAGCTAACAATTTACTTCAGGTGCTGTCATGCAGGCTGGACGTGTGGAGTCTCTCTCTCTAGGCCATTAACGCATTCTGACATTATTAATGGTCCCTCATGGAACCACACAGCGAGCTGAAAGCACAACTCTCTAGGCCTTTACATTTCAGAATCACTCAACAGGCAGGAAAACAAACGTAAGCTCTTTGGGGCCTGTCTGAGAAGAAAACGAGAAAACCTTGTCAGAATGTTGGGAGGCCTGATGGCCCGCCCCTACAAATGCCCTTTTTCCCCCAACAACTCTGCGACCCTGTTGACAATCCCTCACTCTATGGCCCAAAAGAATAGTCTCCCTAGCTTTTTCCATCATAATGTCTGAGGGCCCAGCTCAAATCTCTTCTCTAAAAAGACTCTAGTGGGTACTATAGCACACATCAGTACCATCGGTTTTTAACTTCTGTATTAGTTTAAGTCTGCATTGCACCACTGCGCACTCAATTAAAGCAGATTGGAGATGTTTAAAATGTGACTCCTGTACCCATCCAAGCATAGGTCTGTTTGAGGAAAGAAGGGGTCCTTAAATATCTGTACACATCCCTTAGCCTCTACAATGCACATCTAAAAATCTGATTACTTGCTTTGGGTGACATGCCTGTAAGGACTGGTAAGATCTCATACTGAAAACTTATTCGCCATTTTTCAATGAAGACAAAGAAAAGGCTTTTGCTAGTACAAGCAGCCCCTTGGTAGATACAGAGAAATAAAAAGATTCAAGGAGCCCTAACAGCTGCTGCGTTAGAGCGGTCACCACGTCCCCGCTCCAGCCCCACTGTTTTATAGCCACCCTTCAGCCGAGCCCTTCGAGCAGCAGGGACATTATCACCATCTCCATTCTGCTGATGAGAAAACTGAGGTTTAAAGGGATGAACGATTTGGCCCATTGTTGGTAAGGGCAAGCAGAGTTCCTGCCAGCTCAAAATACACTTTTTGGAATACAGATTAATTGCAGCTGCTTATTTTTAAGAAATAAAAGACTCAGAAAAAACCTTTGAACCTGCCCTTGTACCTGCAGAAAGGAATTCAGATAGAAAAGCTCCCTGACACAAAGGGAGTTATCACCTTACCATGTGGGAGGAAAAGAGGTTCTATGGCAGGTAACAGCACAGGATCATCTGATCATAGTTGTTTTATTTTTTAAGATTTTATTTATATTTAGAGAGCTGGGAAGGCAGGGAGAAAGAGAAACATCCACGTGTGGTTGCCTCTGGCGCGGTCCCTACTGGGGACCTGGCCCACAGCCCAGGCCTGTGCCCTGACTGGGAATCGAACCGGTGGCCCTTTGGTTTGCAGGCCAGCACTCAGTCCACTGAGCCACGCCAGCCAGGGCCTGATCGTAGGTACTTAACGGGGCAGCTTGTGATGGGCAGACACAACGCAGGCATACATGTTTTAGTGAAAGGTTTGAAATGACCCCTGTCCATTGTCCCTGCTCATGGAGGTTACCACAGCTCAGAAATGCTACAAGTGATGTCTCTGAAAGGGGCTATGAACCGTCAGGAGAGCACATGATCTTGTTAACAATCTGGGAGTCCAGTCTCCACCTTGCTTTTTCCAATATTGCCTCAACTCAGATGCACAAAAGAACCTGCAAAACTGTTACTCTCCAGAGCAGTTGAGATCTTGCTCCCCAGAATATTCTCAGTTTGGCTCGAACCAACTCATACAATTTCTCTACTGTTTAGGATGTTAGGTCTACGCAAGCAAGAATCTGACAAAATCTGTCTGTTACAGTCCCCTGTGTGTCCCATCATTTTGGGTGGCCTGGCAAGAATTTGTTGACCACATATCTGCTTTCTTACCTACCTGTGACTTGCCTGCTTTCCATTTGAGGTCCCAGATCCCGGCCTCCCTCCACTCAGCACAAACAGTTTACCACCAAAGGTTGCCTCTCTGAGATACTGATTATCTTAGGCTGGTTCATTTTAAGAAACAACAGACCTGGAAGAAGCTCAGAAAATCAACTTTAGGTTACCCTTTGTAAAAGACATTTACATTTGTGCCCTGGCTGGCATGGCTCAGAGGACTGAGCGTCGGCCTGCCAACCAAAGGGTCACTGGTTCGATTCCCAGTCAGGGCACAGGCCTGGGTTGCAGGCCAGGTCTCCAGTAGGGGGCGCATGAGAGGAAACCACACATGGGTGTTTCTCTCCCTCTTTCTCCCTCAGGTCCCCTTTGTGTATAAATAAATAAATAAATCAAAAAAAGGAAAGAAAAGCACATTTATATTCGTAAGAGAAATCTCCCTATCATGGAGAAGGATGGGAGTTAATTCTACGTAACGAGCTTACCCTCCTTTTCCTGTTCTTTTCCCTGTCACCTCCTGTACACCTGACTCCCCACTCCCACATCTTCTTGTGTCTTTAGCTGAAGCTGCCCTTCCACCGTTTTGGCCAGTTACTCGGGGTTCCTGGGTCTTTCCCATGAGTACATGTAATTTGATTTCCTCTACTAATGTGTCGGATATAATTTGCTGATCAGTCTACATAGAAAAATTTTGAAGGGTAAAAGAAAAGTTTTCCTCCCGGAAAGTTTATACATTACAAATTTGGTTCTCTTTCCTGTAAATCTGTCTCGTGTAAATTTGATCTAGAAGAATGTAGGAGAAAAATTATTTCCCCCTCCCCCACATTGTAAAGTTAGTAAAAAACTGAATTAAGATTCAAGCCTGGGTCTTGTCTGTTTATAAAACTTATGTATTTTAGGTGTTTCACTGCCTCCCCAAGGAGAAACCAAATTCATTGCAGGGGAAGCAAATGAAGAAGTAGTGCTTTCAGATTTGAATATAGATGCAATCACGTGGCCAGAATTTAGGGATACCCCGTGTCCCCTGACTTGGTCTTTCTTCTGGACTTTCAGAAGCAGTTTCTGAATTTGCCATTTCAGTGTGACTTCACCATTAGCTTCCCATTTTGAAATATTTAAAAAGGAAGGCAGACAAACAGGGATGTCCTTGCTGCTAAGTCCTTGTTTCATAATTAAAATAATCTTCGAAGTTGCTTCATCTGACATTGAGTATGCACAAATGTAGCAGACTGTATAAGGCTGCTGAAGCCCAATGGAAAAAAGGTTCTCAAATTTCTTAGGCATTGATTAAGATGGCAAATAAGATGACTGAATAGTAGTGTCAGTTACCGCTGTTTCCAAATCTGGTCTAAATGTAAAAGGTTCACATTCATGTCGGAATTCTTAGGTTCTGCGTCTACTTCTGTTACTTAGCTCTGTGCCTCCAGCACTAAAAAATCAAGTTTATTCTTTTTATTTGTTTTATAGGTTGATCTCAATAAAAATGAAGGTAGGAGAGATCCACAAAGAAAAATGTTGATTCTTCATTCTTCCCATTGGAACAACATAAACTCCTCCCCCGCTTCCCCTTGTCTGCCTATCACTGTGCCCTGTTGGTAAACATCTTGTGGTCTGTCCTTCAAAAAACAGCCCAACCTCACAATTTTTAGATTAAGTGCAGACTATTTAAATTCTCTTTGCACAAATCAAATTGTAGCATATTTATAGTAAATTTCCTTAACTCTAAAAATATTTGCTTAAGTTTCTTTTATTCCTTCTAGGGCTTGACTCTATAGAAATTTAATAATATGTAAAAGAAGGTGATGATATTGACGCCAAACTGGCACCAGATGTTAGACCACAGTCTTTTTGTTCTGGCTAAGGGAGAATTCGGAGCCAAGACTCAAGTACAAGGAAAGTTTGTTTAGAACGTCACAGAGGCAGAAGCTGGGCTGCGCGGACTCAGGAGGCAAGTGACAAAGCAAGAAGAAGGGCTCTTGGATCTTAGGGGAGAGAAAGGCAAAGAAAAAGTACCTCAGGGAAGGAGAGGGAGAAAGGCAGGAGCGGGCCTGCTCCAGAGAGGGGGTCTCGCTGCTTCTCCGGGCCTGGAGTTTGAGGGTTTAATGTTGAAGGGGGTGGTCATGCAAGTGCTTGTATAGGAGTCATGTGAGGCTGTTCTCTGGCTCCCTTGTTCCTCCTGTAAGGGGGTATACCAGACGACTAGCAAAATGCCAGGGGAGGGAGTGTCACTCTGGGGCAAGGTCCCACCTTACAATTGTCCACTGCAAGGCATCTGTCTTAATCCTTATAAGAAGCGCCCATACTCTCTCTCTTTCCAGGTTTTGAAGTATTCTCCAAGTAAATGTTAGAGAACATGGGAAACATCATTAACTTCCTTAAGGTCACCTAGTCATTCAATTGGTCAAAATATATTTATTGCTTGAGTATTACAATGTAATAGAAAACAATCTAATCTATATTAGATTTCTAATCACAAGTTTCAATGTCCAACTAACCAGCAAACACCAGGAAACAAAACTCTACCTACATCACTGTGTTTTGGCTATAGGTTGGTGGGACTACATTTTCTTAAACACTGAGAGCACCGAGATAGGAATATAAACGAATCCATAATCTTTCAGAAGAAGGTGTAACACAGTTGTCCTGCCTCTTTTCAGTCAATTTCTATTTCATTTTATTGTGTTATGATTTTCACTGTTTTGCTATAACTGCTTCTTTACATATTTCACTGTGAAGGGTACAGTCTTTTTGATAAAGTGTACACATCTATTTTTCATTTTTCTGGTAGATTAATGTTTTTCATGTTCATTGTTAAATGATAAGCTTGTTTCATTTTCTAAATTGTAATTGTTAGCAGAATTTTTCTATAGGCTGCTACTTTATCATCATTGTGTCTACAGCAAAGTTTCTATAAAAGTATAAAAACAAATGCAAAGCTCTCATGCCTGAATCACAAAAATCCACCCACACACATTACCTTCTCTTCCCAAGGAATGCAGAAGAAGCTCAGAAATGCAACAATTTGAATTATAGATTAGATTTTGTAAAACCCCACAGTAATACTGCTCAAATTTAGGTGGTATTTCTTCTTAAAAATATGGTACACGACCTTTAAATTATGTTCAGGAGGATAGAAAACAGACTAAACAATCACTAGGGGATTTTATTTCAATGAACAAAAGACACAGGTTGGTTTGTTCGAAATTAAAAAAAAAAAATACCGTATGCCGGGAAACTCAATAGTAGTAGGATTATTAGGCATAGCCAGGAGTAGTGTCACATTACCTTATAGACTATATTTCTGAACAGAAAATAAAAATTAGTGAATATAAATGACTGTAATTCATTGAAATTTGTATCAAGCTTATAGGTCTTGACAGACTAAGTGATGCCGGGGGGGAAAAATATCTAGAAAGAGGTTTTAAAACTCGCATATTTCACAGGATCAATGCAGGGCTCAGGTGTCACATTTGGCAATGAAATAAAAGCTGGGGAGGAGAATTCAAATGCAGGGAAGTTGATATTTGCAGGTCAGTGTGACAGAAAACAGCAATATATACAGCCACTTGCAAACTTGGGAATGCTTTATCGATTCATTATTATAGCTACATGTGCTTCTAAATTATATTCACAATGTAGATTAATTGGGGGCATTTATTCACCTGCTTCACAAATTTCATCAAAAGATTACAGTTTTAAAAAACTCTACTTGCAAGCTCACCTGTTTTGGTCTCTTTATCGCTAAAATTTTTTGTGTGCTCCCATGATGAAACCTTGGAATCAAAATATTCCTAATGATACATGGTATGTGTGTGCATATGCATGTGTGTGTGTCTTTAATATTCCCAAAAGGTTACTCTGATCTTTTTCCCTGAATTTTGAGTTCAAGTAACCATTTTGTATCTGGCGATCAAAAATGGTTTTCAAAAAAAAGAGAAATGGATGAACCTATAGGATATTATGTTAAGTGAAATATGCCAGTCAGAGAAAAACAAGTACCATATGAGTTCACTTATATCTGGAACGTAAACGACAATATAAATGAACAAACAAAACAGAAACAGGCTCATAGGCCAGGAGAACAGACTGGTGGCCGCCAGAGGGAGGGGGTGGGGAGCTGGGTGAGAAGGAGAAGGGACGGTGGAGCACAGACGGCAGTTACAGGACAGTCACGGGGATGCGAAGTGCAGTACAGGGAACATAGTCAGTGATACTGTCAGAACCAGGTATGGGGCCAGGTGGGTGCTGGAAATATCAGGGGATCACTTTTCAAAGGATAGGACTGACTACTATGCTGTACAGCTGAAATTAATACAAAATAATACTGAATGTAAAGTGTAATCGAAAAAGAATAAACCTGTAAAAAATAATAGTTTTCAGTCTTTAATCTGTTTCTCTCATTTCTTCCTCAAAATGAAGGTTCTGAAGGTAATGCAGTTCAATCTACAGTTGATCCAGTTTCATCTATATATTTTTTCCTGCTGATATTGAGACAACTCCGTGAACCAGAGCACGCTAGTTTTCTGGAGAAAAATGCCGTGGAAAGGAAGTATTACATAAAACGGGACATGCTCTCTGAGGCTGCCACTTCCTACTTAGTAAGTTCATCCTCCCGCAGCAGCAGAGCCCAAGGCTAAATGCCCAGAACCACAGTGGGGAGGCCTGGCTATTTCCTCCTGAATGGTGCCACCTAGTAGAACAGGAAGCACACGCTTTAGGTCCCTAAGTCACCGGGCTCACGTTGAAGGGGTTAGGGGACAGGTGTGTGAAAGTGTTGGTGGGGGACCTGGGAGCTGGGTCATTGCGATGAGTGAGTAAAGTCAACACCAGATCTCCCTAGAGCCAGGGGTGTCCCACCCGCAGCCTGTGGGTCGCATGCAGCCGAGGATGGCTATGAATTTGGCCCAACACAGAACTGTAAATTATGCACGGACCTTTTTTTTTTTTTTTTTTGCTCATCAGTTTTCATTCGTGTTTGTGTATTTAATGGGTGGCCCAAGACAACTCTTCTTCCAGTGTGGCCCCAGAGACGCCAAAAGGTTGGACACCCCTGAAACCCTTCAGTCCTGAAAGTGTGCCAGGGTTCAAGTTCTGCTTGGTTCCACGTGTGGGGCTGGGAAACAATAACTATTACTTTGGAGTGAGGGTCTGCTGAACACGAAGCACTGTTTGGTTTTTTAATTTTAACCAATATGTCACTGATCCTAAGCATTCTCATCTTTGAATTTCAGCTCCTGATTTCCACTCCCAGTAAAATGCAATCACTTTTTTTGCATGATCACAGTATGTTCCTTATTCAAACATGTAGTGCCTGTTAATTTTTATCTTCCATTATAATGAGTGGCTGGACTTTTTTTGTTATTAGACTGAGCTCACACAAGTAGCGAAAGCAGAACTAGAAACCAGGGCCTGCACTTTTCTTCCTTCTTTTCTTTTTCATGGTTATATTTCCAGTAATTTGCCTCAGGACTTAGCAGAAACTAAATACTCAATAAATTTTTTTTGAATTATTGAATTAAGTGACAATAAAGCAAGAAAGAAATAGTACAAACAGCTTTCTCTGGCAAATATTAGAGCAAGCAGAAAGAGTGAGACATATGGCACAAATAATTTATTTACCTACTTTTAGAGCAAACTGCATTTTGTACAGGTGTAAATTATATCGCCTCAGAAGAGCTAACTCTCAAAGACCCTTTTATTAGAATATTAAAAGAAAAAATTTGCATTTAACATGTTGCAGCACTCTCTTACAAACTAACAACGGAGTTTTTAAAAGTTGTTATAATAGAAAACTATCGATGGAAACTCAGTATGTTCCTCTGCTACATATTAAGAGAAATGCCAGGCACTCACAGGTGGTACAGAGGAGGAGGAGGATAGCCGCACTGGTGGGCGACAGACACCGAGTTTGCACAGCACAGCCAAGTGGCCGAGACATAATCGTTTTGGACAGAGCAGAGGTAAAGCATGCCCAAGACGCATGTCCCATGATTAAGTATGGCTTTTAAGAGGTCACTGCAGCTGTTGTTTATTTAATTACTTTCTTGTAGGAGCGAATGTACTAGATACTGTCAAGGATCAAAAAAGCCTACATTTTAAAAAATCATTCTTCTCTATATATTCTCTACCACCATCTCTTCAAAGTATCGAGAAGAACATGGTACGCTGGTTAACTGGCTCCACTGTTCCCTTCCAATTACCAAAAAAGCCTACAGAAGCACCACTTCCTCAGAGAAGAGTCAGTGCTGATGTGTGACTAAACATTCACCTTGCCTTAACTGTCAACGTACCTTGAGTAGATACTTCTTCAGGCAGCCCCCTGGTCTCTGGGGCTGGGGGTCAGGGTGGAAGGCAGAGGGGTGCAGCTCTTATTTCTTGCAGCAGAATACTTGGTACACTCCCTGCTACCAATGTTTTCAGAACACAAAGAACCCCTTAATTACACTTACACAATGCTGAATATCCATTATATCTCAATAAAGCAGAGAAAACAGGGAAACGGCTGAAGAAGCCCTCACGGTTCTCTCTCATGATGCATAGAACACGTGCATTAAACTAAGTCTTTCCACACGAAACCTTCAGTACTTATGCACAGGAAGCAGATTTCCGTTTCTGGTAAATAAGCAAAACATGAAAGCACCTCATTATCAGATACTTTAGAAATAATCCATCCCCAAAATTCTTTTACAGAGCGTTTTAAGATATCACTTGATAGTATTGAACAAAATAGAGCTGATTTTGAAAATGTAGCTTTAATTAGGATGTCAAGTATCGAAGTCACTGAGCAGCAAAGTTCACCGTATCACGTACCAAGAACGCTGATGGAATTCTGAAGCAAAGCCGTGATGATGGACAGAAAATACAACAGCCAGTGAGGCTTCACGGTGTCTTGTTCTACTAAGGTCTACTAATGAATGATCTTCCTGTTTAGAGACTTTGAAATAAAAATCACAGCCTCTATGAGAGGACATGGGTTTAAAGACTGGGCAGTGGGGGCTTTTTGTGAATGAATGAATCCAGAAAGGGAAAAAACTGTATTAAGTTATGAAACACGGATTTGTGGACTGGAACTCAATAGGTGAAACAGCATACACATATAATTAAATATACATTAGTATATAATTAACATTTATTCAATATTTGCTGTGTGCCAAACATTGCACTAATTGCCTTGCAGGGGTGTCCAACCTTTTGGTGTCTCTGGGCCACAATGGAAGAAGCAGCGTTGTCTGGGGCCGTGCATGAAATACACTGTGACATGTCATCACAAAACAATCTCATCACGTTTTAAGAAGATGTACTACTTTCTGTCGGGCCACACTCACAGCCATCCCGGTCCGCATGTGGCCTGTGGGTGGCAGGCTAGACACCTCTGGGGATACGTTATGTTGTTGATGAAAGAGGTATATTATTATTGTCATGACAAATGATGAAACTGAAACTCAGAGTTATCAAATAGTTTAGTGAGGATTACATCGTGGGAGAATAAGATATGGGCCCCCATATCAGAAATGTAAGCCCGTGTGTGAGAAAACCTTGAGAGGTACGACACCGCACTATGGGAGGTCAGAGGACAGAGACATGACGGGCACTTGGGGGAACTGAAAAGCAGTGCACGTGGCACTTCACAAGATGCCAACAGTAAAGCGCAGGTAGAGACAGGGGAGAAATACATATAAATAAATGGGTATGAAAGAGCAGGGAAATTAAACAAAGAACAAGCAGTCCAGCTTGATGGAAACATAAGCATGCATTCATCAATTAGCCAGAAAGAAAAGCATGGAAAGATCAAGAAGAAAGTGTGGGCCAAAACATGGTGAGGTATGAATGTAGCTGCACTTCTTTCAATACATAATGGGAGTCATCTGAAGAGTTTTAATGGTAGGATGACATCCATAATCAGTGCTGGAATTTAAGAAGTGAAAACTATGCTAGCCATTCCCAGGGGAGAAAAGGTGAGCTTTTCTTCTTTTAAAAACACAGGTGATATGTTTTTGCAGCCTTACCGTAAAGACTATGCAGATGGAATATATTAGGAAAACTCACTCTTGTGAATTCTTCCTAAGATAACTCACACCTGACCAAACATCTCGGCAGAGACCTGGCGAGAGTTTCACTCTAAGTAGTGAGGGAAAACACAGTACTGCCACCCCCAAATAAATATGCCTTTTTGGGGGATGTTGATGAGTGTAAGCTAGTTATTCTCAGAAAAACAAGAGACTCAAGAAGACCTTGTACCTCCCTTTTCCTGGCCTAAAAGAATTCAGATAAAAAACCTGCGCCAGTAAGGGAGTTATCACCCTACCTAACAACATCTCAATGTAAACTAACTGTGGCAAACAGGGAAGAACTTGGCAAGCCCCTTTGTTGAGAGTCTCTTCAATCCTCTGAATTGCCTACCTTCCCTCTGAAGTCCAAACCACTACCCCTCTTTCTCCTGGGCTCACGATGGTGTGTGTCTCACTTGTCCAATTTGTCCTGGATGTGCGTACATGATAAATTCGGTTATTTTCTGGTTATTATCATCTGTTTCATGTCTATTTAATTATTACACCAACCGGAAGAGCTTAGAAGGGTACACTACAAATTATTTTTCCTCCCCTGCAGTAGAAATACTTCTGTTGTCCTACTGATTTCTCAGTAACTTTAGGTATTTATGTCATAGACAGAGTGGGATCTGGATGCCCCGCAAGGTGTGCTAATGAGAATTATCAGGAGGAAAGAGCAGCAGGTGAGGACTGTCTACTATAAAGTCAAAGAAAACAGAAAACAAAACAAAGAAATGAAAATCTGTATAGTCTCAGAGGCCTGCAATGTGTTAAAGCGTTCTAGAAGCGTCTGTGACATTTGGGCACTGACCTGGAGTGCTATTTGACACTGTTGCTTGTGAGACAGCAGGTGTTTGGAACAAACAAATCCCAGAATGGCAGATTCACTATTCCGATTCTCATCTGCCAAAATCGTGAGGTGAAATACTCTCACATCATCCTAAGAAGCTCCATGCTGTTATATATTTATATTCATAAATATACTTGTATTTCAGAATAGCAGACTGCAGGAGCCAGCCCCACCGTGGGCGTCACCTGGCCCGCACCACATACGGGAGGGAGCAAAAGGACCTGGCCGTCTGCTTATTGAACATGCATGTGCTTGCCTAAGAATTTATTGTGCGCTTCACAGAAATTCTATGAGAATTATATAAACGCCCCCGTGACAGAGATGTAGAAACAAACGGAAATGTTCATCACCGGCCCCAGGCTTCACGTATCGGTAATGGCAGCACCACTGGCTGGAGTCTTACTACAGAGAGAACTGATAATACGGTGGCCCGACCAGGAATATTTGACTTCCGGATGTTAATCCAAGTTCATTGGCTTCCCTCTGGGGCCCTCTGATCTGCCCTGCTGACGGTTCTCCTGTGGGGACTGTACCTTTACCCTGAGTGGTGTCCCCAGCCCTAGCCCTGCCTACTGCCGACATACATTCCTCTCAGGGGGCCTGCATTTAATTCCGGACGTGCTTTATCTGTGAGGCCCCAGGATACAGCGAGTGATGAGCTTTTAGCACTTTGATTTCAGTGTCATCAAAGAGGTGTTATCTGTGACTGCAAACACAATTTGGTTTGCTTGGGAGCCAGGCATGGCTAGAGGACCCATGTGGGCTGATAAATCATAATTCAAAGTGTATGTAAAGGAATGATTCATGTGATAAAAAGTATTTTGATCCTTGATGTCTTCCTTATATTTAGAAAACCAAGAGTCAGTATTACTGTATTTGTTTGAATTACCGTTGTTTCAAATGCTGTTTAAAATATATATTTATTTTCTACTTTAAAGCCTCTAATAAGCCGTGACCAGCGTGGCTCAGTGGGTTAGAGCGTCATTCTGCAGAGTTCGATTTCTGGTCAGGGCACATGCCTGGGCTGCGGGTTCGGGCCCGGTGGGGTGCATGTGGGAGGCGACTGATGGATGCTTCTCTCTCGCATCAGTGTTTCTCTACCCCTCTTTCTCTTTCCCCTCCCCTCTCTCTAAAAATAAATAAATAGAATCTTTTTTAAAATAATAAAGCCTGTAATAAGTAACCAGCACACATGAACATTACAGGCAGGGAATTCATTTCAAAATTGGTTGCTAAATTTTATTGTTCAAGAATGGTCTCCACTGCTGTGCTTGTTCATGGGCTTGTCTCTGCAGACCTGACGCAAACCCACTCCGCTGCCTGGCAGTCACTAACACGGCAGGGATCGGGGTGATGGCAGGTCACGCCTGGGTCGCATGTTCACTGAAGAGACATTTTTTATTGTGGGGGTTAAAAAAATACCTTTCCTCCCACTTTCTAAATTCTTCTAGCGACACTAATTGTCAAATTAACAGACATAGACTAACAGGACGAAGTGTTTTAAGGAAATAAGCAATTACAGGTAGCTGAGGAAGAGCAGAATGAATTGGGGAATGAATCTGCAGTGGTGTCCACACACTGGGAAAGTTGATGGACTTTAGAATCACATTTATCTTTGAATCCCCCATCAGACACTTGCAAGCTGTGCAACCACAGGCACATTATTTAACCTCTCTGAGCCTCAGTTTCCTCAACTTCGAAAAGGGGATATTAGTAGCTACACCGCAGCAAATCTGCTGTAAGGAATGAAGAAAAGAAAATAAATTACTGTAGAGAACTGAGCCTGATGGTTTTGGTAGTCACTTAATAAAATGTATGAATAATTAAAAGTATAATACGCATGCTTCTAAAGGTCAAGGACAATGTCTAAATCTTAAGATTCCTGTGAGAAAATAATTCTGAGCATTTTCCCTATGACTAAAAATAAAACCTTACACTTATATATAACGTCACACCAGGGTATGTTGATTTTTTTTTAAAAATCAGGCTTCCTATTGTGTAAGGAGTTCTATCTAAACTTGGCTTAACGTTTTAAGGCTTTCCACAACATAAACCTTGAAGATGAAAATAACCCTTAAAAGTTCCCCAATTAATGTCTGAAAGAATTCTGACCCCATGCCCTTCCATGATAATAACTGGTTTACATTCCTATAGAACACACACAGAGAAATCATAACAAGAAGAAGAAAAACACTTCCTGAATATCCAGCCAAAAAACAGATAAGTGCTTTGGGCCTTCATGAAAACATGAATTATGAAGTGTATCAAAATTTTAATAAGTGTATATCTTAAAAACATTATCAAAAGTATCATGTGATGTAAAACTGAGGCTGACAATTAAAGAAAGTTAATGGTTTACCATCTTGCAAACCGTTGTGTGCTTTCATGACCTTAATGAATTTTTCCAAGACTATTTTGTTGCTAAAGAAGAAACACAGCAAATGGCTCACCGAGTACACACATATTAAAATCAAAACAAAATGTTGCTTAAGTGTAGCCTAACATTTGATGATTCAATTAGACATAGTCTAAGAAGGAATTGTAGTTTTCTTGAATTATCTTTTTTTTTTCTTTTCCTGGCAAGAGAAGCAAAGATACTGGAGTCAACCCATAACCTGAGCATCTAAACTTTCTTTGGGTTTGTTTTATTTCAAGACAAATCAGAGTGAAAAGCTCAAACTCGAGTGATTTCCTCTGTCAGGATTGTAGGTCACCGAGAACATGAACGAATTACAGGAGCTGATTTTACTACATGAAAACTGATTAGCCAAACCCCTGTGGATTTCTGAGCCGTGCTGTTGTAAAATATAAGATTAGTGCAGCAATTCCTTCGTCAAATGAGTTTACTGTTAACATATTAAATGAGTGATCCTGTTAGCCACTATTCCAAGATTACAAGATAATTCTTTAAAACTGTGGGAATTCTCACGTTCTATTACCATTAATTAGCCTTTCCCATCCTGCAGAAATATGTCCATTACTGATTATCATAGTAGATTTAATACTTCTAAAGCGTGCATTTTTTCCTTGTTTCAATACTTCATTTTCTTTATGTTCTCTGTATCTTATTGTTCTTTTATTTTCATTTGAGCATCATAAAGGGGTTATCTTAATTTATCATATGCAAATATATGCAAGAGTAACAGAAAATTATCTTAATTTTCTATTTTTAACATAATTTTCTGTTTTACTTTAAAAAATGCTTTAAAAATATTTCTTGTCCCAGGGACCACCTTGTATTTGTGCTGTTAATTCTTGATGAGAAATTATCATATAGTTTTTAAGGAAAGGAGTTTGCATCCTGGCTTTGGAATCACACTTGCTAGATTCTCTGTGTCCCCACTTGCTTGTCTCCAAATCGGAGTTAATTTACAGGTGTAACAATAGACATAGGTTTGTACTGAGAATTAAGTGAGTTAATATTTTAATTGTTTAGGAGACTAGCTGGGACACAGTAAGTTTATATTAGTTTTGTTAAATAATATAAATTTCATTGTCATATAGAAGTTCCATTATCTTTTCAAAGTAAAAATTTGTTCTACTTTCCTTATTTTTCTTGGGTTCCTTCACAGTGTTCGCACGATTTTATTTTCCTTCTGTGCCAGAGGTCACTTACATTCTTTGTGGATGTTAAGATTTGGGAAATTAATGTTAAGCAATGGGTCTATTCTCCACCCTCACACTTTCTACTGCAGGTGCCTAACACTATTGCACTGAGCTAATTCTTTCTCAATGAATGTAAGTCATAATCACAGTGTATCTGTACTGAATGAAGTACAGTGGTAGTCCAGTTAATGTCTATATTCATAATCAGAATGTCATCTTAGTAGAATATTTTTCACAAACAAAGCACTTGCTATTGAAAGTCATAGAAAACCATGCAAAGACCCCAAACGAGATACTGCTTTTCCTTCGTTCTGATGTTTTGACCGAACAGAGTTCAGCCTTAGACTTGCTATCTCAGTGAGCACTGTAATCGCTAACAATGGGCTGCAGGGCAGGCGCTCTAATGCAAAGAGCACAAGCAGAGCTAGTTGAGGAGGAGGGGATTTTTGTCACCCCGCCATGTGCCTGCTGGGGATATTTATTATGTTGAGTTGGTTATTTTTAAGGGACAATAGATTCAGGAAGAGCTTTCGCCTCCCCAGGAAAGGAGTGATCCCCTTAGTGTGATGTGAACCTTAGGGAGCACAGCGAGTTTGTTTGCTCCCTTCTCATTTGCCTCTGAACTGCTTACCTCCTTTTTGTAGACCAAACCGTTACCCCTCCTTCTTCATCCACGATGACATACTAACCATGTTCTTATGTGACCCATGTACATACGTACGTATATAGGTACAGTTTCCTGCTGTTAATCTGTCTCATGTCAATGTGACTACTAGACAAATCAGAAGAACTAAAGTAGAAAAGAGGGGGAAACTGCCCCTCCCTCACTGTCTGAGATCTCAATTGAAATCTAACGTACATTATTGAGTCATGAATCAAGGCTATCAGATAATTAAAAGACTTAACTAATAAAAGAACCTCAAGCAAAGTGCACAAGTATGGAAGGATACTGTATATTTAACAAGATTTTAAGTTCATAAACCAATAAAAGAATCAGTACTTGGCAAGAAATTAGTAGTTAATTACAATGTACTCCATTTACTAGAATGCAATCAGAAGTAACTGGCTAGATAAAAAATATTATGGATAGATCATCTTCTTATTCATAGATCTAAGAATGTCTAAGTCAATATGACTTTTAATTATTCCATTTATAACTCATATCACACTGGCAGTTCAAATATCTGGACTTTAGAGTACATATGTACTTGAAAGTCAGTTTGAAAACTAGCAAAACATCACTAATTCAGACTTGAAGAATTTAAAACTTGTAACAATCTGGACAATTCCTGGGTTGCAAAGTACCTTTTTAAAATTAATCATTTCTTCCCGCTGTGCAGATATTCATTTTGTAACTATTCCCCAAACGCATAAATTAACTCTGTAAAATACTGTAGAATGTTATCATCATTGAACACATGACTTCAGTGAATTTCAGAAGCAAACAAAATGATAAATAATAAACAGATGTGCTTTTCTTTTCATTCCATTTGGGTTGTTTTTCTAATACTGTAGATAGGTATTTATGTGGCTACGATTTCTGAAATTATACCCTTTGGGACAAATAAAAGACATTTGAAAATAATAGAGGAGAACACAATTTATGGATCTTGATTACTGCCCGAACGGTCAGATTTAGGACCTTTATTAACAACATAACTTTAATCAGCCACAGAATAACAAATCGCAGAAGGATGTTTAGATGTTGGTCTCCTCATTCTAGCTTTAAACTTTGCATAAGCCCCTTTCTAAGAAAACAAATAACTGTATTTGTTAGTCACATTTGGAGCCATCCAGGCCGAAATAAGTACAAGTGGATTCTGCAAAATACCTTATTTTAATTTCAAACTGGTTTCTCCTTGAATTGATTTGTTTTAATGAGACTTTAGTAAAACTCATCTAATTAGCATAAAACAAATTGCTTTATATTATGCTGTTAAAAAAACAAAAATTAATGGAGTAAATGTGAAAATCTAATTGACTTTACTAAGGAATTCATGAATAGCATCCCATGTAGCAAGTGGAAGGTGAGACCGAGGGTCCTGGTCTAATTGAAATTGGTTTTTTAAAAAAAATTTTATTTAGTTATTTACTTTTAGAGAGAGGGGAAGGGAGGGAGAAAGGGGGAGAGAAACATCAATGTGTGGTTGCCTACTGGGGACCTGACCTGCAACCCAGGCATGTGCCCTGACTGGGAATCGAACCGGCGGCCCTTTGGTTCGCAGGCCGGCACTCAATGCACTGAGCCACACCAGCCAGGGCTAATGTATGGTTTTGATTTAGCGTGTGGTCAGCCCCAGCACTCTGTTCAGGTTCTTCACAGTGTACCAGGTACATCTTAGCCCTTTATAAACCATTAAGCCCCTGAGGCAGCCAGAATCAACGGCAATGCCTTGACTAAGGGTCACAAGGTTCCTGAAATCACGGTTTACCACCCTTGCCTCACTCTTGACCCATCAGCAAGATCCACAGCTTTAAACCCCTGACTCATGACGACTCACGACTGGGCTCTATCAAATGCTTTGTCTGTCAACCACTCTGGAGTTTGGGCCTTTGAACATCAGCTTCCTGTCCTCCTGGGTGGTGCCATGCATAACAGCATAGCCCATCTCCTGCAGTGCAGTTCTCGGTGTCTAGCGTTTCTATTAGGAACAAAGGGCTCTCCAAGGGGGTCTCCAAAATGGAAGATTCTTAGAGGAAGAAGAGTGAAGCAAAGGCACTATTAATAACAGGAGAGAATTATTTTTGGTCAGGGGCACCTTTTCTTTGGGGGAAGGGAAGGATCTTTACCGTGTGGGTTGCCTCTTCTTTCTAAGGGGGTGCAGACGGTCCAGGTGACTCATTATTTTCCTAGTATTTGACCAGAAAATTCCAGACTGGTTGGTTAGGTTCTGGGAGTGGCTCAAACGGCAATTATTTCATTCAGGTATTGGCATTAAATCTAGCGTTAGTGTCATGGGCTTTTAGCCTTCGTGGCACCAATTTTGTCCTTTGTTTTTTCTCTTTAACAATGCTAAAACTTAAATTTAAGTGATACTATAACACAGGAGCTCTCAACTTTTCTCAATACATGATCTCAGAAGTAAACTTAAACATCAGTGGAATAGACAATCACTTACAATGTATTTTCTGGGGAATGTTTATGCCTGTTCCAACAAATAAACTAACTCCATTATTGCCATAAACCACACTAGAAAGAAATGTGTACTTACGGTCATATCGTTACTTTAGAGTCCGGCACAAGACGACCTAATGAAACTTCATAGAACGTACATTGAGAAACACAATGTAAGAATATTTCTTATTCATTCATAAACATCCACGAAAGGGGACAGAGAAGAAGCATCAACCCTTTGCCTTCATACCTGCGGCTGGGGGTGCACCCAGATCTCCACGGTCGTCTCCTTCATCGGGGTGCGCGCTCTGGCGGCCTCCTTCATCGGCTTTGGGGGATAAAAACACAAGTGTTTTTAAGTGGTTTGTTAAAAGTGAAACACATACGCACTGAAAACATGAATCGAACACAGGTAAATAAAATAATACCTGGGTAAATATCTTTTTCTAGACACCATACTTATTGAGAATTTACAATATGATAGGCACAGCCCTAAGGACTGGGAATAAAAATGAAAAAAGGGATTCATTTTCTCATTGAGTTTACCTTCCAGTGTTACATTTTAGAGTTCCATGAGACATAAGAATGGAATTGTAAAGGATGATTTAAAATATTGAAATGGTTGAAATGTAAGCTGGAGGGGCTTTCAATACAATGCTTTTACGATTCAATTGCTTTAATAGCTTGTATTTGGGAATTCACCACTGTCTGAAATTAAAATCTATTGTATGTGTGTCACATTACAAATTTGCTACAATACATAGATACTGAACAGATGTTATAAATGTCAATAAATTTATGAACTAATACGCAGATCCAAACCCACCAACCCAGAATAGTTATCAAGGTCTTGAAAAGATTATGTGTGTATCCATTTCATATTCTTCAGGACATAAAATATGTTCTCTGTGTTTAAAATATTGAATGTATACTGCACCATTTTCTACACATGTAATTTTCACATACAGGATAAAGAACTTGCCCAATATTATCATTTGATCTATGAAAGGAAGATATTTTTCAAGGAAGCCTGGTAAACCCAACTCAGTGATGGTTAGGACATCAGACCATTTTGTGCAAGATGTAGAAGAGGACCCAAAATTTGTCTGCTTGATATAAAGATTATTTGAAGCTGATTATTTTTAAGAAACAGCAGACACAGAAAAAGCCATGAAACCAAGTAGAAGTTACCCTTTTGTAAGGTGCGTTTACATTTTTAAAAGAACATTTCCTTTTGTAAGAATGGTTAACTCTTTAGAAATTCTTACCAATGGGGAAGGCATCAGGCCTAAATCTGCGCAAACACCAGATAGCCTCCCATAACTGGGTCCCCTGATCCCGAAAACCTTCTTTTGTCCTTAGCTACAGATGATATTTAAGATGATGATGTAATAGGGTGCCAAGTGATAGGTCCCAAAGTCCCCACAGCCCATGCTTTAGGGATGGGGAAAGGAGATGATACAGCATAACAAAAGGCAAGATAATGGCAGTGTAGTGCTGTAGGGTAGTAACGAAGCAGGCCTGTGGTCTGCAGTGAAGCGGCAGGAGAGAAGGGTGTAAGGAGAGAGCTGACGAAGCTCTGTGGGAACCTGCCTAACCAAGCATGGGTCCGTAGGAGGTGCCTAGAATCCTGAACTGTGACTGGAGACAGGAGATTTTTGCTTTTCTGAGGGACAGAGAGGCCACTGTCTTGTGACATGTGCCTTATCAGACTTCACCATGACCCAGTGTGACACAATGCAGAGTTTCCTGGACTACTGCATGGAGGCTGAGGACAGCATACCCCAGACCCTGAAGGAGAAGGGTGCCGTGAGAGGATGGCAACCCTAAGACCCACAAAGGCACCTTCCGGGGGGATGGAGAACTGTTTGCACAGCCAACTTAAGAACAGATAAGAACATGGGGAGCTACTGGGTTTGCTTTTGGCTTACAGCCTGCTTGGCTTACAACCATGGAAGTGCTGGCTGTCACAGGACAGGAGGGCTCTGAGCAGCACTGCTCCCAGCCCCTGAGAGGTTGGAATCCTGTAAACAAAAACTTGTTTCCCTCAACACTAACTGTTGGGTCATGCGCCAAGGCACCATGTACATAAGCCACAGGTGGCTCAGTTACAGTGTCTTGGGCCATTCGGAGAGCTACTCAGCCTTTCTGGGTTTTCTCATGAACACAGGAAGTGTATTTGTTATTCAACTTCTGATTTTCTCCTTTTAATCTGTCTTTTATTACAGGGGTCTTAGCCAAGAGACCTAGATAAGTAGAGGGAAAATTATTTTCATCCTCTAAAGTGTCAAGTGCCACTGCCATTTACTTGATTTATTTTTATTACTACTGCATGCCCTTTATGTCAAATCAAGAAGAGATGATCAGATCTGGAAAAATTACACTTTTAAGTTCCAGTTGAATAAAATTTATTTTTTATCAAATTAAATGTCAAGTTGTGTTTATTATGCAATGATACTATCTGTGACAAAAAGAATATAATATACACTTACATTACCAGACCTAACACTCATCACAATATTCCAACTGATAAGAAAGCAACAGTCTGAAGAATTAGAAAATTAAAATGGAACACCTCATTGCAGCAGAATTTCTTTACGAAAAGAGAAGAGAAGAGAAGAGAAGAGAAGAGAAGAGAAGAGAAGAGAAGAGAAGAGAAGAGAAGAGAAGAGAAGAGAAGAGAAGAGAAGAGGACTGTGGCCAAAGTATGTCTCTGAAAGACCTCATTTGTTATTCAGAGAAAACCACTTATTGATGGTGAGTTAATTAAATTATGATTGCTTACAACGGTTGAAGAAAATGTATCTAGCTCTGCCCCAAGTGGTTCAGTTGGTTCAGCAATGTCTCATAAAATGAAAGGTCTCACTGGTTCGATTCCTACTCAGAGCACATGCCTAGGTTGTAGGTTTGGTCCATAGTTGGGGCACATACAAAAGGCAAACAATTAATGTTTCTCTCCCTCTCTTTCTCCCTCCCTCACGTCTCTGTTAAATCAATAAGCATGTCCTTGGGTGAGCATAAAATAAAATAAAAAATTTTTAAATGTGTCTAGAGAAAATAAACTTAAGACTATGAGCCTTTCAGCAAGTACAGTTACTCAAAACAAAGGCAAGTGATTTTGAGTGGCCTTTCTTGTCTTCTTCATGAGTTAACAGATGTTACAACAACACTTAGTTGTTGTTATTGAGGAAGCAATGCCAAGTCTGAAGGAATTAGCCTCAATGAATAGAAAAGAAGAAAATTAGATAGAACAGGACAGGACAGGAAAGTGTAAGATAGGATAGGACAGGGCAGGACAGGATAGGATAGTCTGCGTGGAACAGAAAAAGAAAGAATATTTTCAGTTTTGATCTAAAGGCAGTCAATATACTACAGACTCAAGAGAAACTGTTGCTCCCACTTAACTGTTTAGAAAACTTTAAATTAGGAGTTTTGTCCATAAGAAGACATTATCAGAGATACCCTTTTTGAGCCATCTTTATGGCAGGGAAAGCTACTAATTACTGAGACCCTCTTCCTAGGGTGCTGCAATGACCCTCTGATGCCCCAAAGTACCTCAGTCCTAGCTCAGAATGTCGTATGTACCTCAGTTTCCCTTTCTGTCCCTGAGCCTCGCACGTAAGTGGGATTCCCATACATACATGTGTAATTAAATTTGGTTATTTTCTCTTGTTAGTATGTCCCAGGTAGATTTAATTATTATATAAGCCAAAGGACCCTAGGAAGGTAGAGAAAAATTTCTTCCTCCCCTACGGCATTCAAATGTTAGAAGCTTATTGAATTTGTTTTGTATAAAAATAACAACTTAAATGTAAAATAACACTCCCACCCCTGATAAGATTCTTCCCATCACTCCTCCGCCTTTTACCAAATACCACAGTTATAAGACCAATAGGTACCAAATTATCTAGTAAAATAGCTCCAATATATAGAACTGCTGAATATTAACTATCATGCAAGTGAAATGGCAATTCTAAAAAATATTAGTGCTCAAAACATTTATTATTTTAAGAATATAAAATGATTCATCAGTGATGCCTGAGAAATAAAATTCAGTACCATGTGCTGAACCAAATTGAATTTTCCCTTTTAAGGAATAAGATGTCAAGCTGTCAAGAAAAAAGTAAAGTGGTTTATAATAATCACAGACTTTACAGATTTAAGCCTCATTTTAATCCATTTCATATTAAGACGGTGCTCACAGCTGAAAAGTAAAGAGCATCTCACCATAGATCTTAAAGTGTTCTGAGCAATGTCACTGGATGGACACATATTAGATCTTATTTTTCTTGATTCAGATATTATTAGTTCATAGTTTACAAATTGGCAGATAATTTGATGATGTTTAAAAATCTTTTAAATCCTTTCAACACTTATACATTATTTTACCAGTGATGCCCTGTTGGTCTAATGAAATAGACATACGTGAAAGAAAAGATGTGCATTTATATAATTTTATATTTCAGAATCCAGAAATATAGTCTGCTTTGAATGATTTTACTTATGGAAGAGACTGATTCATAAGGAATATCAATTCAGAGGAAATGCCCCCAAATCTACTAAATCTCCATTTTTTTCTCTGAAGCAAGAGGAAAATTTTCAGCTAAATTTCCATGCACAGAAATGTGAATTATAGCTCAAAATATATACAGTGATACAGCTTTTGTGATAAATGGGAAAATATTTTCAGCTTCCCAAGGATTTAGTCGTTGAGAAAAATAATAAGAAACTGTTACAGGTGACCTAAAAGAGTAAAATTCACTTCCCAAAATATAACCTCATTGCAAGAAAAGGCTTATGAAGCATCATAATGGGATTGAAACTTCTACACATGGCAGGATCTTCTAACTGTTCCTCTCTGATGTTTCCCTGAGTGTCACATAGACTATGAGCCCTAGTGACTGAGCATATTAGCTGCAGTTTTTAACCTAATCCCAAAACTACTGTGAGAGGTAAACCCAGGCTGATTCTGTGATAGAGTTTTAAAGAGAAATGTGAACTGCATCCCTTATTCTCCTACTTGGAAATTCAAGCATCACTCAAGCCTAATGATAAGAAATCATAGTTATAATAAGATCATGGTATTTCTGACTATAGTCTCAACATTAAACTACTGTTTCAAAATCTAACAAAGTGAGAATCCAGAGGAACTTCAATGTGTTCAGCTATCACATTTCTTTCTCAAATGATGCAGATTTTCCACTAGAAATGTTAGCGTGCCTCCATGTTATTAGTAATTATACATACTCCGGGAATCTTGGGTTTTTCAGAAATGTGACATTCTAAATTGTCACAGTCATCACTGTATTTCAGCTTATCAAAGGCTACAAGTGAGTTTAACTGATAGATTACAGTTACTTTATTGTCACATAGTTGACATATTTATAGGCTGGGGAAAAAATCTTCTGAAGCCAGCATATAAGCCATTTTTTGGAGTTCCATGTACTATCTACCATAACGATACACACCTAAAGACACGTCAGTACATGGGTGATATTTCTAGTGATTACATTTGTAAAAACTTGCCCCTTATTGTGATTTATTTCCCTCTGAAAAATCAAGGTCCTTACTATGGAAATGATACCTATCAAAAAAACCTATGACAAAATTTACAAAATATAAAGTGTAATCTGGAGTATATTTTTGCCCACGAGATATTTAGTTGAAGGATTTCAAGTTAAAAGCCTTGGCAAAATATCAATTTTTAGTTTTTATAATAAATTACAGGGCACTATTTTCAATTGCAGTGAATATACCCCAGACGTTTTCTGAAATAGGACAAGCCCTTTGTTACATTTGGACTTTCCCTAATGTTTCTTAAGGTCCTCCTGCCATGGGTTTGTGTCTTACAATTAGCAGTCAGTCAGTATCTAAGGAGGAAATGATACATGTTTAAAAGACACTCAAATCAACTCAAGCAACAGTGGAAAAGGCAGGGCCTGTCGAATCTGCATCTGGCTTTACATCTTACTAGTTTTATAGACTCTGTTAAGTTAAAGATGACTCTTAGTTTCATCTCCTGTGAAACGTGTATAATAATATGAGCCTCTTAGGATCACTGTATTATACTGAGTTACTATAGTGAAGTATCTAGCACTTAATAATTATATACTCTATTATATATAAAGTATTATATATACTCTTTACTTTATTATAGATATATCTTCCCTATTAATGTGAGAGGAAGCTATCCACCACATGGTATTCTCTCTAGCTCCCTCTCTCCTCTTACCTCAACGCTTTGGAACTAGAAATTCTAAATACTTACAAAAGGCTTTTGTATATCTCAATAAAAAAAAAAAAAAAAAGACCAACCGCTACAATAAACAGCACAGTAATGTGATGGTTCAGGGTGGACAGAATGGGGGAGTCAGACATTAATTACCCTTTAATTTTCTAATTATTACATACCCTCTAATTGGAGAAACCTCTTTTAATTATAGGTATGTTCATTTATAAAGATAAAGAAAAATAGACTTAAAACCTAATTGACTATTGAAAGATTTAAAATAAAGTGAGTAATTAAAATATTAAAGAATGCATTTCGATTTGCTTAAAAATCAATGAAAACATTTTTGGATGGATGCAAGAAGAACAGGGGCTGGAGTGAGTCCATTTAAACCTGGGGTTTGATATGTGATAGTCATTAAAACTTTTTAGCATCCTTAAGACGTTGTTTCCTTAAAGTACTGTACAGATTACATGCTTGAAGAAATATGACAAATTTAAGCTTTCCTAATAAGTGATACAAAGTAAAGTATTCCTGTATAAGCAAACAAACTGAATTTATACCAGGGTTTTTGGGATGAGGTCAGGCCAGGAAATGTATACTTTACTAGCGTTTCCCGTCCACAGGATAAATAGAAGATATTTGTGAGTATGAGAATGGACCTGTGTTTACAGGGCACAGACAGAACATTGTGAATCTGGGAAACCTATGTTTTATGGTTAATCCTCTTTTTATAGTTCACATTTTTTTTGCTTTGTTTATTTTGTTTTGTCAAATTGGTATCAAGAGAAATGGAATTCTGAAAGCCAACCACGAAGTGCCATTGATGGATGGAATGGCGTATTACCGAAACAATGTGACACCAGTTTAACGAAACTAAAACTTACTCAAAGACCTTGTACTTTTTCCATCATCAAAGCTAAAATGATGAGGTGTTCAGAAAAACAGTGCTGGGTATTCTCAAGGCTTGCCCAATATTTTTCAGACCGGTTTCAGTCCTTTGAGGTGATTTGACATCCCACGTTATGCTGCTCCTCTTTCTGAATACAGTTAGACCTCAGAGAAATGTGATCAAAAGGAGGAAGTAACTTGGGAGGAATATATTCATCTATCCATAAAGATTCTACGGATTGTGCCAAAAGCAAACGGCTATTTTGAAATTTCCTCAAGGGTAACATCACCAGGTGGAAAAATCAACTAGCTTGGAGCACTTCGTCAGATCTTTTTTTCTCAGTCAACAAGCAAGCGTATACGTGCGTGTTGAGGGAAGGGGTAAAGTTACAGTAGAGGAAGGCATGAACACTTAGAAAGCTCAGAGGTTTAACAAAACCTGATGTGAGATTTGCCAGATGGGTTGGTATCGGATTGTAAAACTTGAAACTAATCTTCATTTAAGAGTTTTAATGGTTGTATCTTTCTTATAAAGCCTCTTGCTTTTCTGCTGGGGACATTCTGCAAAATCATAGATCAAGCTTTAAAGAACAGCTTTTAGGAAGGCTCTCCTTAAATCTCAGCTAAACTGAGCAAGAAGATTACATGTTATTATGATGCAGCACAGAAGGATTTTCCCCAGCAAACATAATGACGTGAAGAAGGATAAAGCTATCAGTCTGTGCAAAGAGGCCATCCACAGAAGAACGACGCTCTCCACACAGACAACCCGCACGGGCTGGGTGTTCACCCATCTCTACAGAGTGGCCTGTCCCAGAGCACTTGGAAGATACTGTAGTTGTTACAGAAATTACTGGAAAAAATAAAGCATTAAATTATATTTAGTCCTAGTTTACCAAATTTAATTGAAGAAGACATTTTCTCGTTTTACATAATTTAAATGCATTTAATTTTTTAAAAAATGCGTATTTTTTTCTTAACACATGAAAGGCCGAAAAAGAAATGATATAACACTATAATTCTGTACATATTTTCATATTTCAGTATTTCTCCTGGAAGCCAATTAAGATGTTGCCATAACACTGAGTTTCAAATATTCAGCAGAAGAGTTATGCACTCATCGTATTATTTAACACCAGGTCACTTGAACTTTCCATATTGTAAATATCAAGTCTCATCAGAAAATATCACTAAAATACGCTTAACAACTTAAACTAAGAATTAATTTTGCATATTCATTAGATAATCTCTTGCTTTCACCTCTATGTGAATGGTTAAAACTTATTCCTCAGAGTAGACACAGATATTTCAAATTAATAGCTTATAAATAATTTTTCAGGAACTAGACTCAAATGAAGACATGTGTATATGCATGCATACACACACACTACTATAAATTTCATTTGGTCATCATTATCCAAGTAACTATTGTCAATGCTGTTACCATGAATTATTAAGAATACGCTATGTAAGTAGCATGTGGGCTAATCTCTGATATGGTTTCTCATTCCTTAAAGGTGTCTATAAAAGCATTAAAAGCATTCTAAACATAATTCTGAAATAACATAAATTTCTAAAAGATTTTATGGGCGTGACATCAGGGGAATGGCAGTATGAGAGGCACTTGAGGTCTCTCCTATGAGTTATAACAAGTTAAACAGCTGTAACTCAAAAAAGGATTCCCTGCTCAATGCACAAATATGCCTGAGAGATCCGTTCACTGAAACATCTAAAGGTGGAAGAAAAAGGGGGAGGCAAGACGGGAGCTGAGATGAGCCACAGACACGACCCTGCAGCCAGAAACTCAAGGTGGGGCTCAGCCTGGAGAGTGGAGGAACCAGGCTGTGGCCTGCTCCCCCTTCAGCCAGGAAAAGCAAAGAGATTTGCTGGGCACTCCTGTGGGAGTGGGTAGTATGTACTGCAGCTGGGACCAGTGACCTGGACAAGGACACAGCACAGGGCTCCAGCCAAGGAGTCAATCGGTGGGCATTTCAGAGAAACAAAACCATGGGGCCTAGCCGTCCTGTAGCCTCCCATAGAGGCCTCTCTTCCTCCTTGGTGTCAGGTTGTGAGCACATTATCTCCAAACTCGAGAACTGGTAGTACAGCAAAACTTTTTTCCTAAGTAAAGGGTACACACTGTGACCAATCCAGGGTTGGACCGCAGGTAGTGAGCATGCAAATGTCTGACGTTGCCATCACCAGGGAGGCAAACCAACAAAGAAGCCGGCCAGTTCCCCTAGCCCACTGCAACCCTGTGCATGGCGGCTACACTGATATCAGTGCCTGGCTGCATGAGACAGCAGTAGGGTGTCACAGAGTTACAAGCCTTGTAATCCAGGACTACATGTTGGAAAATGATAGAGTTCTTATCAATCTGCTAAAGAAGTGCCACTCACACATAGAACCTAGATGCCTAGACAGAGAAGGAATCCATCAAATATGAATAACCAAGGTAGAGAGGCAGCCATGTTCTGGTCCCTTGCTATTTCCATTTGAAAATTTCTTCTAGATTTCTGCATGCAATACCTTACCTCTTTTAGATTTTTGACAGAATGTCATACACTCCCATATTTAAGTTTGCAATTTTTATCCTGGCCAGGTAGCTCAGTTTCTTGGAGCATTGTCCTGATACATCAAGGCTGTGGCTTTGATCCCTGGTCAGGGCACATGTAAGAATC
>PVJD01009547.1:0-61626 GCA_004026545.1 Mormoops blainvillei
TTGACCCAGCAATTGCACTGCTGGGATTATGGCCTATGAATCCTAAAATATCAGTTCAAAAGAACTTAGGCACCCCAATGTTCATAGCAGCACAATTTACAATAGCCAAGCACTGGAAACAACCTAAGTGCCCAACAGTAAATGAGTGGATCAAAAAATGGTGGTACATTTACACAATGGAATACTACGCAGAAGAAAGAAAGAAAAAGAGCTACTACGGTTCTCAACAGCATGGATGGAGCTGGAGAGCATTATGCTAAGTGAAATAAGTTAGGCAATGAAAGACAGATACCATATGATCTCACCTATAAGTGGAACCTAATCAACAAAATAAAGAAGAAAGCAAAATATAACCAGCAACATTGAAATAAAAAACAAACTGACAGTAACCGGAGGGGAAGAGGGATAGGGATAACAGGGGAAAAAGAGTAGAAGGGTCATCAAGGAACATGCATAAAGGACCCATCGACAAAGCCCAGTGAGGGAAGGATTGAGGGTGGGACATGTAAATGAGTGTGGCTGGGGAAAGTGGTGATGGGAAAACTTTGAAAAAAAAATAGAGAGGCGGAGGCTAAGAGTAGTATAGGAAATTGAGAGGCCAATGAACTGATATGCACAACCCATAGACATGAACTAAAAGGGGCGAGGATGATGGGATGAGATGCAGGGTGGAGGGGAGAAAGGGGAGAAAGAAATGGGACAATTGTAATAGTATAATCGATAAAATATACAAAAATTTTAAAAAGTGATGAGATGCTGCAAAAATAAATAATTGTTGTATCTCTGTAAGGTAATGTACTGTTTTTCTGTGACTGCTTTCAAGATTTTTTTTCTTCGTGATTATGTTCAGCAGTTTGATTTGGATATGTCTGGACATGGATTGCTTTCGGTTAATCCTGTTTGGGGTTTTTCCTTCCTCAGGCTACTTAAAATATTGTAAGTAGGCTTTAGATTTCACAATAGGCTGATAGAATAATGATAAAAAGACTTCTTTTGAAAGTGTCTTTGCTTCATGGGGACCTGCACACAGTAGGAGTAGAAATGTTTGCTATATATCCCAGGCAGAATTTAACAGTAGTAAATTATAGTTGTAACTCCTGCTCCCTTTCAATGATGTGGAGATTATTGCAAATGGACTAGAATGGAGGGAATTGAGCCCCAGAGAGAATGAGTGGTTTGCAGATTCATACACCTATTAAGTTACAGGTCTATAAATTAGTTTTCAAGTTCAGTTTCCACTATAACATGTTGCTATGCACTTACAAAATCTACCCTTTCCCCAAGCCGAAACATTAACGTAAGTTTATGAGAGTTGCCGATGTGAAATCTCTACTTTTTTAATCAGGAAAAGTCTGAGATTTTAATTCCTTCAGGGAAGCATCAAGTCTTGGTTTGAGCAAGAATTGGTACACTACCTGTTTTTGTAGAGCCCACAAGCTTAAGAGTGGATTTTTTGTTTGTTTGTTTTTTAAATGGTTGAAAAAATCAAAAGAAGAATAATGTATTTCATGATATGTGAAAATTATGTGAAATTCAAATTTAGTGTCCATAAATGAAATTTTTTGGAACACAGCCATGTCCATTTGTTTACATATTATTTATGGTTTCTTTTATGCTGCCATGATAGAGTTGAATCATTAACACAGAGACTGGCCTGCAAAGCAAAAAATATTTACTGTCTGGCCCTTTACAGAAAAAGTTTGCTAACTCCTTTAGAATAATATTCAGTGAATTGAGTTAGAACGTCAGTGATATGAATTATGTGAAAAAGGTAGCTAGAATTCAAACTTTGCTGTTAGGAGTAAGAGAGTTATTAACTGATTACAGTACTAATCTATTAACATGTTTAAATATTTTCAGTTCTGCAGCAATATTCCACATTATTTCTACTTCTAAAATTAGTCCTTCAGGAAGTCTTGCTGTTTGTGACATGGATGAACCGGGAGGGCATTATGCTAGGTTAAGTAAGCCAGACAGAGAAAGACAAAAAAATACTGCATGGTATCACTGATGTGTTGAATCTGAAAAAAAAAAGTCAAACTCATAGAAACAATGTAGAATGGTGGTTATTAGGGACTAGGGAATGAAGAAATAGGGAGAGGTTGGTAAAAGAGGATGAACTTTTAATTATTAGATGAATAAGTTC
This sequence comes from Mormoops blainvillei, assembly GCA_004026545.1. NCBI lineage: Eukaryota > Metazoa > Chordata > Mammalia > Chiroptera > Mormoopidae > Mormoops > Mormoops blainvillei. The sequence continues at coordinate 2,147 of PVJD01009547.1, forward strand.
TGGGAATATAATGTGCAGCATAGTCATTATAGTTAATAATACTGTATTGTATACTTAAAAGTTGCTAGAAGACATCTTAAATGTTCTCACAAAAAAAAAAGGATGCGAGGTGATGGATGTGTTAATTCATTAGTGGGAATCCTTTCACAATGTATATGTATATCAAATTCTCACATTGTATACTTTAAGTATTTACAATTTTATTTGTCAATTATACCTCAATAAAGCTGAAGAAAAAGGAAATAAATAAAGGGCAATAAATAAATAAAATTAGCCCTTCAGTTCAGGAGAAATTGAATGGATAAAAAGCCAGAACTGTTATCTAGTTATTTGGCAAAGATTGTCAATAGGAGGCACTTGAGACACAAGTATGGGGGCTTAAGGAAGTTTACTTGGCTAGAAGAGATAAAGACCATTATTTAAATTTTGTTTTCCTGCTTCTGAGTTGGCTTTTTACAAGTCTCATTACCTAGTTGATTTTCTGTCAATAGGCTTCTGTTGTGAGACTGTTTCTCTGTGACTAGTGAGAGGAAATAGCTGGTCATTTTTAAATAAGGAAAGCCTAACTCTTCCAGGAACTGAGCCTACCATTGCCCTCATTATTTCCCCTATAGTGGGCTTTTCCTCTAGTCTTAGGGACCTTCCTTGCCTGCTGACATCAGAAGTCCTCCACTTAAAGGACCAGATAAGCTACATCTGTACTATTCATGCATTTAAAGATGTTTTTAGGCCTAAGTTAATTTCTGTTGCTCATTGAAATTTAAGCTTCTTAAGTGGGTTGCCAATCATAGAGTTACTAGAAACAGCCAATTTCAAATACACAATACACATTAATTTTTATGGAAAAAATATTCTTTTGATTTGGAAACTTCCTTTTATGTGACAGGAAAACATATGTCCTATGCATATTCTATATATTCTTTTTTTTAAGATTTTATTTTTTATTTTTAGGCAGAGGAGAAAGGGGGGAGAAAGAGAGGGAGAGGACCATCAATGTGTGGTTGCCTCTTGCATGCCCCCTACTGGGGACCTGGCCTACAACCCAGGCATGTATCCTGACTGGGGAATTGAACCAGCGACCCTTTGGTTTGCAGGCCAACGCTCAATCCACTGAGCTACGCCAGTTTGGTTGGATCTATTACCATCATGAAATACACCTGTCCTAAATGCCCTGGGCCATAACATCCTGGATGAGAAACCAGGGTCTCAATGGTAACAGTCACTCGTAGACTTCTGCCAGCTCTATTAAGGTTCCAGGGCAGTCTATAAACATACCCACTTTACCTTAGAAGCATCTGCTGTGTTTTCCTGAATAGGTACTCCAGAACTCTAAGTGTCATCTTCCTCCTGTCCTCTTTCCTCTTAGCACCTTTGGTGACCTCGGATGCAGGGTCCTTGCTAGGCCGTTAGTGCTTTTAGTCCCTGGAGGCTGCTCTTCTGCGTTTGCAAAGCTCCCAGTGCTGCTAATACCACTGACATGCCTCATCCTACCCATGTGAGTGACCCTCTCATCCAGTACCCAGATAAGGTCACTGGCGTCTGTGCTAAGGCTCTTGACTCTCCCATCTCTGTGCTATAGCCAGAGCTCCTGAGGTTGTGGGGGCTGCATGCCAGCTTGTTTAGGTTTCTGTGGAAAGCTCTTCTCTTACTGGGATTATGAACCAAGTCCCTGAAAGCCGGGCATTTAGGTAAACCTGAGTAACACACTTCACACCATTTTCTGGATCATATGTTGGGGTATTGCCCCTAGATCTAGTTGATGAGCTGCTATCTTCTCTTGAGACCCCCTTCTTTACTAGAGTATTCCTAGAAACAGGCTACTCCTAGGCACACCCTGACAGGTGAGAATACCACTGGGTTGTTAATCACCTGCTTAAGTGGGTCCCCTCTGCAGGTTTATGTGTTTGTACAGTCATTCACTTATAATGACGTTTTGGTTAATGATGGACTACATGTAGGATAGTGGTTCCATAAGATTATAACGAAGCTGAAAATTTCCTATCACCTAGTGACATCATAGCCTTCTTAATGTAGTAGCGAAATGCATTATTCACATGTTTGTGGTGATGCTGGTGTAAATAAACCTGCACTGCCAGTCATATAAAAGCATAGCACATACAGTGATGTACAATACATAATACTTGATAATGATAAAAAATGACAGTTACTGGTTTATGTATTTACTATACTGTGCTTTCTATCATTATTTGAGAGTGTACTTTCTCTGCTTATAAAAAAGTTTGCTGTAAAATAGTATCCTGTGTTACAGTAGCAGCAGCCTCATACATCTTGTCTGTACTACTGTGTCTCCTGATTGCATCATTTTCTTTTGTGATTGATTTAATCTTGTGTTTTGTACAGTAACATGTTGTACAGGCTTGTAGCCTGGGAGTAATAGGCTATACCATATAGCCTAAATGTGTAGTAGGCTATATAATCTAGGTTTGTGTAAGTGCACTCTGTGATGTTCAAACAACCACGGGGTTGCCTTTTGGCACATTTCTCAGAACACAGCCCAGTCATTAAGGGCACATGTTTATATTGATAATATATGCCCTACAGTGCATATATTCCTGTTCTTCTGTCTACTTGAGGAGATTTTTAAAGCTGGTCAGCTGCTGTAGGAAGCCAAGAGCTTAATTTCTGCCTTTAGCTAAACTAGGCCATGTGCATTCCATCTGAGATGTTGTCAGGAGTTTGGTCTCCTCCCTGCCCAAATATTCTGCCACGTACCACCTGTGCCTACTTTAGACCTAAGTGATTGACTTACCTGTCCAATGTTGCTACTTCATAGAAGTTGACTTTCATTCTTCCCAAACCATTATCTGCTTTTTAAAAATTGATTTGAGAGGGAGAGAGAGAGAGAGACAGAGACAGACAGACATCAGTTTGTTGTTCCACTGATTTATGTGTTCATTGATTGCTTCTTGTATGTGCCCCAACTGAGGATTGAACTGAAACCTTGGTGTATTGGGATGATGCTCTAACAAACTGAGCTACCCGGCCAAGGCCAAACTTTTATCTACTTTTGTATCCTATTCCAAAGACTCTTATATTCCTTCTTCTAGTTTCTTGAGGTAGGTAGGAGCTTAGATTATGGGCTTAAGAATTTCTTATATAAGTATTTACTGCTATAAAATCATTCACAGCACTGCTTTAATCTGCGCCGCACAAAATTCGATATGTTGTATGTATTTTCATTTTCATTCAGTTCAATTTTTTTTAACTTCCCTTGAGACATCCTCTTTGACCCATGGCTTATTTAAAAGTATGTTATTTAGTTTCCAAATGTTGGGAAATTTTCCTCTTATCTTTCTGCTATTGATTTCTGCTTTGATTCCATTGTGGTCAGAGAATGTACTCTGTATGATTTCAATCCTATTAAATTTGTTTAAGCTTGTTTTATGGCTGGAGTATCTTGCTATATTTTCGGTGGATACTTGAAAAAAATGTTAAAAATGCTGTTGCTAAATGTAGTGTTGTACAAGTGTTGATTAAGTCATATCCATTGATTGTATTGAGTTTTTAATATCTTTGCTAATTTTCTGTCTATTGTCTCTATCAGTTGCTGAGAACGTTGAAGTCTCCAACTGCAGATTTTGTCTGTTTCTCCTTTTAGTTCAATCAGTTTTTGCTTCACATATTTTGCTGCTCTGGTTTGTTTTGGGGGGGAACTGTTTGTTATGGTGCATACATGTTTAGGATTGCTGTATCTTGGTAGATTGACCCTTCTATCATTATTTCATGTTTTTCTCTATCTGTGGTAATTTTCTTTTTATTGATACTAATATAGCCATGTCTGCATTCTTTTTAAAAAATATTTATTTATTTTTAGAGATGGGAAAGGGAGGGAGAAAGCGAGGGAGAGGAAAATCAATTGGTTATGTCTCATATGTGCCCCTGAACCCACAGCCTAGGCATGTGCCCTGACTGGAAATTGAACTGATGACCTTTCACTTTTGGTCGATGCCCAACCAACTGAGCCAACATTGGTCAGGGTCATTCCTGTTTTCTTTTAAGTAATGTTTGCACCATATTTCTTTCTCCTTTATTTTGTACTTTCAAACTATTTATACCCTTATATTTGAAGTGAGTTGTGGTAAACAGTGTAGATGGATCATATTTTTTAACCCATTTTGCCAATTTCTGTCTTTTAATTGGTTCATTTAGACTATTTACATTTTCTGGACCTTCACAGATCAATGAAATATCTATCCATAGAATATATTTTACAGATTTGTGTCTGGCTTCTTCATCAGTGACTCTTTAAATACATGATATAATGGAAAGCATCTAGATAAAGAATTGAATACTCTTGGGCCTAGGCCTGCCTTTGTCTTACAGCAGTTCTGTATCCTTGAGCAAATGATACCACTTAGTTCCATTAAAAAAGGCTCACTGCGCTCTTGTTGGACACCAAGTACGGGGCTAGGTAACAGAGAAATAAATATAAGACATGACCACTCATTGCCTCCCAGGAATTTAGAGTCCACTTGGAGATATGTGCAATTAATCAGATAATAACAGCGGGTAAATATTATGGTAGAGGTTAGTAGGGGTGTTTTACCTAGCTTGGGAGTGGGAGGGAAAGTTAAGCAAGGCTTCCAATAAAAGGTGATGGCTTAGCATAATTGAAAAAAAATTAAATTTTTAATAAAAGCCATAAAGATTAGAAAGAAAAAAAAAAAAACCAGGAGATGGCTGAGCAGAATTTTACATGACCGTTGGAGGTTGACCAAGTAAAAGGGAACACAGAAAGAAACTTTTTGAACACATCTGAATTTTGTTTCCTTGTGTTTAAGAGAGATTGGCAGTCCAGTCAAGAAAAATATCCAGCCTCCCCCACCAGGCACATATGTTTAATATTGTATAACCTAGATGTTTTCAGGCCTTGGTATCCTATTTACCTATTTATACCCATATTTCATGGTTCCACATTTCACTGGCTCCTGGTGGACTTTCAGCCTCCAGTAAAGTGTTCATGGTTAGGTCTGTAAGTCATCATGGGGTATCTCAAATGTTTTTATAAATCAATATCAATTATAGTCACCCTTCTCCTATGCAAATCACTTATACAGTAGATGCTTAGGGCAGGCAGTAGGGAAGGGGGTAGACTTCAAAAGACTGTTTATACTTGATTTTTGTTACATTTATAATTCCTGTATTTACCCTAATGGTGTCTTTTGCCTAAGGTAAGGTTTATTGTATTTGTTTCCCTCTTCCTCAAACCATGTTTGTATTTATTAATAAGGGTTAAATAATTTTTATAAAGTTTTAATAACCCAAATCATTCTTTTTATTAATTTTTCATTAATTTTTTTATTGTATTACTTTTTCCATTACCATTTAGTCCTCTTATACCCCACTTCTACCCACAATCACCACACTGTTGTCCCTGTCCATGAGTCCTTTTTCCTCTTTGTTTAATCCCTCCACCCCTTACCCCTTTGGTTGTCATTCTGTTCTCTATGAGTCTGTCTCTATTTTGCTTTTCAGTTCAGTTTGTTCATTAGATTCCACATATGAGTGAAATCATATGGTATTTACCTTTCTCTAATAGGCTTATTGCACTTAGCATAATGTTCTCCAGGTCATCCATATGTCACAAAGGGTAAAATTTTCTTTTTTACAGCCAAGTAGTATTCCATTATGTAAATGTCCCATAGTTTTATCCACTCATCTACTGATGGATACTTGGGCTGCTTCCACATCTTGGCAATTGTAAATAATGCTGCAGTGAACATGGGGTCCTTGTGTTCTTTCGAATTAGTGTTTTGGGTTCCTTGAGATATATTCCCAGAAGTGGGATCGCTGGGTCACAAGGCAGATACATTTTTAATTTTTTGAGGTAACTCTATATTGCTTTCAACAGTGGCTACACCAATCCGCATTCCCACCAACAGTGGAGAAGGGTTCCCTTTTCTCCACGTACTTGCCAGCACTTGTTGTTTTTTGATTCCGTGATGATAGCCATTTTGACAAGTGTGAGGTGATACCTTCTATAGTTTTAATTTGCACTTCCTTGATGATTAGTGATGTTGAGCTTCTTTTCATATATCTATGGCCATCTCTATGTCTTCATTTGAGAAGTGTCTATTCAAATCCTTTGCTCTTATTTAATTGGATTGTTTGGGTTTTTTTGGTTTTAAGTTTTGTAAGTTCTTATTGGATAGTAACCTCTTATCAGATGTTGCAGCAAATATGTTCTCCCATTCTGTGGGTCGTCTTTTTATTTTTTTGATGTTTTCCTTTGCTGTGAAAAAGCTTTTAGTTCGATGTAGTCCCATTAGTTTGTTTCTTTTGTTTCCCTTGCCTGGGGAGATATGTCTGATAAAATATTCCTATGACCAGTGTCTGAGATTTTGCTGTCTATGTTGTCTTCTACCATTTTTATGGTTTCAGGTCTAACATTTAAGTCTTTAATCCTTTCTGAATTTATTCTTGTGTGTGGTATAAGAAGGTGGCCTAGTTTCATTTTCCTGCATGTATCTGTCCAATTTTCCCAGCACCATTTATTGAATTATTTTTATCCCATTGTGCAAGTATGTGCTTGCTTCCTCTGTCGAATGTTGATTGACTATAAAGGTGTGGGTTTATTTATGTGTTCTCTATTCTTTTCCATTAATCTATGTGTGTGTTAGTACCATGCTGTTTGGATTACTATTGCCTTACAGGATAGTTTGATATTAGGTAGTGCGATTCCTCCAACTTTGTTCTTTTTCACGATTGTTATTGCTATGTGGGGCCTTTTGTGGTTCCATATAAATTTTTGAAATGTTTGTTCTATTTTTATGAAATACATCATTGGAATATTGATAGGAATTGTGCTGACTCTATAGATTGCTTTGTATAGTATGGACATTTTAATGATGTTAATTCTTCCTACACATGAGCACAGTATGTGCTTCCACTTATTTGTATCTTAAATTTCTTTCCTCAGACTCTTACAATCTTCTGAGTATAGGTCTTTTACATCCTTGGTTAGGTTTATTTCTAGGTATTTTATTCTTTTTAAAGCAATTGTGTATGGGATTGTTTTCTTAATTTCCCTTTCTGTTAGTTTGTTATAGGCATATAAAAATGCAGCTGATTCCTGAATATTAATTTTGTATCCTGCTACTTTGCTGAATTCACTTATCAGTTCTAGTAGTTTCTTGGTGGAATCTTTGGGGGTCTCTATGGACAGTATCATGTCATCTGCAAATAAAGACAGTTTTAATTCTCCCTCTCCAATTTGGATGTCTTTTATTTCTTCTTGTCTTATTGCTGTGACTAGGACTTCCAGTGCCGTGTTAAATAAGAGAGGTGAAAGCAGACATCCATGTCTTGTTCCCAATTTTAGAGGAACACTTGTAGCTTTTGCCCATTGAGTATGATACTGGCAGTGGGTTTGTCATATGTGGCCTTTGATATGTTCCCTCTATTCCCACTGTGCTGAGAGCTTTTGTCACAAATGGGTGCTGGATTTTATAAGATGCTTTTTCTGCATCTATTGATTTGATTCTGTGGTTTTAATTCTTCATTTTGTTTATGTGGTGAATCACACTTGTTGATTTGCGAATGTTTTACCAACCTTGTGTTCCCAGAATAAATCCCACTTGATCATGGTATGTGATCTTTTCGATGTGTTGCTATATTGTTTGCTGATATTTTGTTGAGGACTTTAGCATCTATGTTCATCTAGGATATTGGCCTATTATTTTCTTTTTTTGTAGCGCCTTTATGTCATTTTGGAGTTAGGATAATGCGGGCCTTGTAAAATGAACTTGGCAGCATTGCCTCCTCTTGAATTTTATGAAATAGTTTGAGAAGGAGAGGTGTTAGTTCTTCTTGGAATGTTTGGTAAAATTCATCTTTGAAGCCATCCAGTCCAGGGCTTTTGTTTGTTGGGGTTTTTTTGATTACTGCTTCAATTTCACTAGGTGTAATCTGTCTATGCAGACTCTCTGATTCTTCCTGATTTAGTTTTGGGAGATTGTATGTCTCGTGGAATTTATTCATTTCATCCAGGTTGATCAGTTTGTAGGTATATAGTTGTTTAGAATATATTCTCTTTTTTAAAAAAGATTTTATTTTATTTAGAGGGATGGACGGGAGGGATAAAGAGAGGGAGAGGAACATCAGTGTGTGGTTGCCTCTTGCATGACCCCTACTGGGGACCTAGCCCACAACCCAGGCATGTGCCCTGACTGGGAATCAAACCAACAACCCTCTGGTTCACAGGCCAGCATTCAATCCACTTAACCACACCAGCAGGGGCTGTTCATAATATTTCATTACAATCCTTTATATTTCTTTGGTGTCAGGTATTACTTCTCCTCTTTCATTTCTGATTGTATGTATTTTGGTTGTCCTTCTCTCTTTTTTTTTCCATTTTTGGATTAGTCTGTAAAGATTTGTGAATCTCGTTTCTTTTCAAAGAACCAGCTCTTGGATTCGTTGATCTTTTGTATCTTTTCTTTGTGTATTTGTTTGTACTCTTTTATTTATTTCTGCTCTGATCTTTATTATTTACTTCCTTCTACTTTGGGTTTCTTTGCTGTTCTTTTTGAAGTTCCTTTAAGTGTAAAGAAGACTGTTACTTGACCTTTTTCCTGGGTGTTTGTTTGTTTGTTTGTTTGTTTTAGATAGTCCTGTAATGCTATGAATTTCCATCTTAGGATTGCTCTTCCAGTGTTCCATGGATTTTGGATTGTTGCATCCTCATTTTTATTTGTTTCAAGGTATCATTTGATTTCTTCCTCGATTCCATTGTTGACCCATTCATTGTTTAATAACATGTTATTTAGATTCCATGTCTGTGTGTGTTATTCAGTATTATTATTGTGATTGATTTCTAGTTTCATAGCCTTGTGGTCAGAGAAGATGCTTGATATGATTTCAGTCTTCCTAAATTTACCGAGACTTGTTTTGCATCCTAACATGTGGTCTGTGATAGAAAACGTTCAGTGTGCACTGAAAAGTATATATGTTCAGCTACTTTGGAGTGAGATGCTGTGAAGATGCCAGTTAAATCCATTTGATTCTGGTGTGTCATTTTAGGCCACTATCTCCTTATTGATTATCTGTCTGGGGAGATCTATCCATTGAAGTCAAATGGGTGTTAAAATTCCCGACTATGACTGTATTTCTGTTGATCTCTCCCTTTATGTGCATCAAAATTTGCTTTACATATTTAGGTACTCCTTTCTGGGTGTGTAAAGGTTTACTAGGGTTATATCCTCTTGTTGGATTGTTCCCTTTATTGTTATGTAGTGTCATTCTTTGTCTGTTACAGTAGCCTTGGTTTCAAAGTCTGTTTTGTTGGCTATAAGTATTGCTACCCTGGCTTTTTATTCTTTTCCATTTGCATGAAATATCTTTTTCCATCCCATTTATTCTGTATGTATCTTTCAATCTCAGGTGTATGTCTGGGAAGCAGCATATGTATGGGTCTTGTTTTCTTATCCATTCAGCTACCCTATGTCTTTTGGTTGCAGCATTTAAGCCATTTACATTTAAGGTGATTATTGATAGATACATATTTAGTGCCATTTTATTGCTAGAATGTTTTCCTGTTTTTTCTTTCCCCCTCTTCTTTTTCTTCTCCTCCTCCTTCTTTCTTCTTTCTTTTTTCTTCTTTCTTCTTCTTGCAAGCCCTTTCACATTTGCTGTGGTACTGGCTTGGTGTTAACAAACTCCTTTAGTCTCTCTTGTCTGAGAAGCTCCATATTTCTCCTTCAACTTTAAATGATAACCTTGCTGGGTAAAAGTAGCCTTAGATGTAGGTCCTTGCTTTTCATTACCTTGAATATTACATGCCACTCCCTTGTGGCCTGAAATGTTTCTGGTGAGAAATCAGATGACAGTCTAATGAAAGCTATCTTGTAGGTAACTAACTGCTTTTCTCTTGGAGCCGTGAAGATTCTTTCCATGTCTTTAAGCTTTGCCATTTTAATTATGATGCGTCTTTGCATAGGCTTCTTTGGGTGAAATTGTTTGGGATTCTCTGAGCTTCCTGGATTTGTGTGTCTTTTTCCTTCACTAGATAAGGGAAGTTTTCAGTAATTATTTCTTCAAATAGGTTCTCGATCCCTTGCTCACTTTCTTCTCCTTCTAGCATTCCCATGATGCATATGTTGTTATACTTCATGTTATCCCAAAGGTTTCTTAAGCTCTCCTCATTTTTTAACATTCCTTTTTCTTTTGCTGCTCTGCTTGGGTGATTTTTTTCTAGCTTGTCTTCCAAATCACTGATTTGATACTCTGTTTCATCTACCCTAGTGTTTGTTCCTTCCAGTATATTATTTACTTCGGGTATTGCATTCTTTATTTCTGTTGTGTCCTTTTTTCTTATTTCTATGTCTGTTTTCATGCTGTTGAGTATCCGTATAATCATTACTCTACACTCTTTATCTGATAGATCACTTGCCTCCATTTCATCTAGTTCTTCTTTGGAGAAGTGTCTTGTACTTTCATTTGGGGCCTGTTTCTTTGTCTTCCCATTTTGGCTGCCTCTTTGTGTTTGTTTCTATGTATTAGGTGTATCTGCAAAGACTTTGGTGTAGGCCTGTATCAAGCTGTGTCTGTGACTGGCCCTGGGAAACCTGTTTGGAGCTATCAGTGATCCACAGTGTATGGTTCCTTATTGCACCTGTTTGTGTGCTGAAAGAACCAGGTGGTACCCAAGGCCAGCTTTAACCAGCACTGGGTTCGGTGCGGGGGTGGGGTTCAGCTAAAGTCAGAGTGCCCAGAGATCCACCTCTGTCTGCAGGCTTTCTGTTTGGCTTAAAGAGTGAAAGTCTTCCAGCCATATTCCTCAGGAGCAGGGCTTTAGCCCCACAGAGTAAGGCCAAGTAATTCCTGTAGGCAGGAAGGCTATTGTTTCCTCTCAGTCTGTTGCCACTTGGAGAGAAGTGCTCTGCCAGAGAAAGATGACCTTTGCAGTATGGAGAATAATTCATCACAGGGATCCTGGTGGCTTACTGTTCTCTCCCCAGAGCCACCAGCCCCGAACTCTCCTCATGTGTCTGTAGTCCACTCTGTCCACGCTGTGCTGGAACCCAGGGTAAGTGGCTGCAAATGAAATTTTGTGCATTGGCCCTTTAAGAGGCTCTCTGCATCTCCAGCCACCTCTCCCTGGTGGACAGAAACCATGCTGGTTTCCACAGCTGTATGTTATTTGGATTTCTTTCCTGGTTCTGATACTCTAAGCTGGGGAGCCCAGCCTGGGGTTTAAACACCACACTTTGTAATTGGGAACCTTTCAGCCACTGAAATATGCCTCTAGAATTTCAACTGCCTCCCCTGGGAGCCAAGCCAGCCCTCTGACACCTCCTCCCCACTCCCTACCAGTTTATGGTTAAGTGGCTTCTTCCATGTGTCCGTGATTATAAGGCTTCTCTCCATCTAGTGTTCAGTCGGTTATTCAGGATGATTTCTCTACAGTTTAATTGCAATTCCAGATTGGTCCTGGGAGGAGGTTAGTGTAGCTTCCACTTGAGAAGACCCTTCTCAAAGGGTGGAGAAGACCCTTCGCCATCTTGGGTCTTCTACCACCTTAATCATTCTTACTCCTTTTTTGAGAATTACATTGCCCTTGTCTATACTATTTATAATAATTCAATTAATACATGGTGATACAGAATACAGGAGCTACTGGGTAACCTCCTCATGGTATTTACCAGTAGGCATGCTTTTTAGAAGAGTGTCTGGCTTGGGAAAACATGAGGATGGTAAAGAATTGGAAAGCAAGACTTCAGAATACCAGGTAAAGGATTATAATCATTGATTCTGCAAAAGAGAAGATTAAGAGGGCACCCCTTCACTACATGGACCATTTTAAACAAAATTTGGTAATTGTCAGTTACAATTATGAGTACTAAAAATAATATAAGGACTTTATTACTATGAGGGGTTTAGAAAAGGAAAGAAGTAATTCTACCAACTGTTGAAATGGATCCCAAAGGATATAGTAGAATTTCCTAGCCGAGCTAGAAGGAGAAAAGTGTCATCCTCTCCCTTTTGGGGGGTTCAGGTAAATGTAGAGAGGTTAAGTGTCAGTGGGCAGGATTGGGGAGGAGATACTCTTGCATTGTCGTTCAGCCCTCCCATGAAAGTAGCATGATGTAGTAGGGAAGTATGGTTTTGTGACTTAGTCCGTCGGTTCAAATCTTAGCTCCCTCATGTCTTCACTGAGACTCTTGTAAAAATGGATAACATTGTGTCATAGGTATGAGTAAGTGAATTAAAGTATGTGAAGCATCTATGATAGCAAAGTGTGTCCCATGATTATAGTCCCCCATACCCCTCTTTACAGTCTACCCCTAGCTTAACGCCCCAACTCACTGCTTATTAATCTCTCATACCACTCCATAGCCCAAATCATACAGAATTATGTACAGGGATCTTTTGTCTGTTAATTTTATTTTGTTTTAAGCACGTTGTTTTTTTCCTATACTGTCATGTGTGTTATACCCCTCACTTTAGTCCAGATCTGGCTTTCCAGTTGGTGGACTCTGAAACCCAATCATGTTCATACCAAGTATAAACCCCTTACTTAACAATGAACCCCTACTTAAAGATGGACTTTAGGTTGCCTTGTTCTTGAGATCTGATTTGTATAAGCTAATATAGCAATTTTTGATATATCGTGAAAAGTTAATTGATTGCATTTTTGTGTGAGTTAGCCACCTCATACCAGATTGCAAGACCTGGTTATTCACACCACTTTCAAACTCCATGGTGACTAATATCATCTCATTACCTTAAAGCTGACCATAAAAAGAGTATCTACATCACAGAAATGCAAACTACAAATAAGACCCCCCCCACATTGAGAGCCTGGTGTTAAACAGTTATCAAAACACCACTAATGATACTTTCTGTCTCTTTGACTGAGTTGTGTAGGAGGCCAAGGCATCTTCACAAGATTATATCACATGTGTGGACTTGGACCAGAGACTTTAGTGATGTGATTCTCTTGTTTCACGTTAGCAGCATGAGAGCTCCTCTTGCTCCTTTTCTAAAACTGGTATTCGTGTCCTTCAGCTAATGTTCTAAATTGTAATAATACTCCAATTCTGTTTCCCTGGAATGAGGTAAAACTCACTTTTTTTTCCAACTATGCTACTCCCAGGTTAAATATATATACTCGCACATAAGGCCTGCCTGGAAAAAGTCCAGCCATTGTTAATATAATGAGAACGGTTTATGTGACTTTGGTGTAACCTGACAGCCAAGGAGAGTGGACTGGATATGCATGTGGGAACAATTACGACTTCAGTGTACTAGTCAGTGGGGGCAGTAGATGCCATTGAATGAGCAGGTGTACTGTGTGGCTGTTGCATTCAAAATAACTGAGTGAATAGAACAGTGAATCTGCATCGAATTTAGCCTTGAGCTTGAACATTCCTCTGAAATAACTATTCAGATTATTCAGATGGCCGCAGCTATGGGCAGCTGGTGATTAACAGCTTCATCACTGGAACATGCCCACTTGTGCATCATATCTCGTGCAAAGCTTTTTGCAAAACATCAAATCACCCAGGTGACTCAGCACCCCCCTACAGCTCAGATTTGGCACTCTGCAACTTCTGGCTTTTCCCAAAACTAAAATCACCTTTGAAAGGGAAGAGATTTCAGACCATCAGTGAGATTCAGGAAAATATGACAGGGCGGTTGATGGCTATAGGAAAACTGTGTGAGGTCCCAAAGTGCCTGCTCTGAAGGGGACTGAGGTGTCATTGTCCTATGTACAATGTTTCTTGTATCCTGTTACCTTCTTCAATAAATGCCTATATTTTTCATACTGCATGGCTGGATACCTTCTGGACAGACATCGTATATAAATAAATTCTGTGTATCGTGTACTCAAAACTGTAAACTTACTTTTGCTCCACCCTGTATTCTTGTGTCTGGCTTGCTTTTGGCTTATTTTGCTCAACATAATGTTTTTCAGATTCATCCATGGTATTGTGTGTATTAGTAGTACATCCTTTTTTATTGCTGAGTATTTCATTGAATGAATGTACCAGAATTCATTTATCTGTTCTGCTATTGATGGACATTTGGGGGGTTTTTGGAAGTCTTATTATGGTTTTAATTTGTATTTATCTGATAATATTAATGAACATCTTTTCATAATTTATTACCATTCGAATACCTTCTTCTGAAGAACCTGTTCAAGACTTGTGCCATTTATCTGAAAGAAGTAAACATACAAGTCCAGGAAGCACAGAGAGCCCCAAACAAGATGAACCCAAAGAGGCCCACACCAAGACACATCATAAGCAAAGTGCCAAAGGTTAAAGACAAAGAGAGAATCTTAAAAGCAGCAGAAGAAAAGCATTTAGTTACCTATAAGGGAGCTCCCATAAGACTGTCAGCTGATTTCTCAATCCTTCTGTGCCAGAAGGATTGGCACAAAATATTCAAAGTAATGAAAAGAAAGGACGTACAATCAAGATTATTCTATCCAGCAAGGCTATTATTTAAAATTGAAGAACAGATAAAGACCTTCCCATTCTGTCCCTATTCCTCTTTGCTTAGTTTTTTAGATTCACTTGTTAATAGATATGTATTTATTGCCATTTTATTGTTCATAGTTTTGATCATTTTCTTAAGTTTCTTTAACATTTCCTATAATAATGGTTTAGTGATGATGAACTCCCAGTTTTTTCTGGTCTGGGACACTCTTTATCTGCCCTTCAATTCTAAATGATAGCTTTGCTGGGTAGAGCAGCCTTGGTGGTATGTCCCTGCTTTTTATGACTGAATATTTCTTACCAGTCCCTTCTAGCCTGCAAAGTTTCTCCTGAGAAATCAGCTGACAGTCTTAAGGGAACTCCCCTGTAGGTAATTTAGTTCTCTCTTGCTGCTTGTAAGTTTCTCTCTTTATCTTTAACCTTCGGCATTTTAATTATAATATGTCTTGATGTGGTCCTGTTTGAGTCCAACTTTTTCGGGACTCTGTGCTTCCTGGACTTGTATGTCTATTTCCTTCACCAAATTAGGGAAGTTTTCTTTCATTATCTTTCAAATAGATTTCCAATTTCTTGTTATTTCTCTTCTCCTTCTGGCACCCCTGTGATGTGGAGGTTGGAATGACTGAAGTTGCCCCAAAGCCTCCTTACTTATACTATCCTGGGGGGTGGGGGTTAATTGTTTCTTCTTGTTGTTCTGATTGGTTGTTTTTGCTTCCTTATGTTCCAACTCATTGATTTGATTCTCATCTTCATCCACTCTACTGATATTTCCCTGTAAATTGTTCTTTATTTCAACTAGTATATCCTTAATTTCTGACTGGATGTTTTTGTGCTGCTGTGTTTAATTTTGAGATAAGTTCCTTGAGCATCCTTATAGCCAGTGTTTATCAGTGCATCTGATAGATTGCTTATCTGCATTTTGCTTAGTTCTTTTTCCTGAAGTTTTGATCCGTTCTTTCATATAGGCCATGTTTCTTTGTCTCCTTGTTTTGACAGCATTCCTATGTTTGTTTCTGTATAGTAGGTAGAGCTGCTATGACTCTATGTCTTGTAGCGTGGCCTAATGTAGTAAGTGTCCTACAGGATCCAGTGGCACAGCCTCCCCTATCACCCTAGCTGAATACTTGAGGTACGTCCTTCAAGTGGGCTGAGTACACCTTCCTCTTGTAGTGGAGCCTTTATTGCTGTTGGCAGGTCAATAGGAGGGGTTTACCCAGGTCAGTCAGCTGCAAGCACTGGCTGTGACCACTGACCACCAACCCCAGCCCTCTTTGGAGGATCAGCTGTGCAGGGGCAGAGTGATGATGCTCTGATGTGGTCTGTAACTATCCACTCTGTATGCTGGCCCTGGGGTTTCCCAGGTGGTGCAGGCTAAGGTCCGCCACACCTGTGTTCTACCCAGGACCACCCTGCATGAGTTACAGAGCAGGTGAAGCCAAGCTGTGAACCTAGGCTGGCTGCTGCTAGTTTGGTGCCTTGCACCACTTAGCAAGAGGTGGGGGCTGGGAGCTCACTGATACCCATTGTTGCTTGTTTGAGAGATTTTAGAAAGTTGTGAAGCATGAGCCCAGACCACCCATTCATATGGAAAAGCCACTGTTAACAGCTTGGGTGGGCCCATAAGTTGGTTGGGGCAGAGCCTCAGGGGATCTCTAGGGCAGAAAAAAAAACAATGTTAGCCAGGTTGATGGAGTCTCAGATATGGCACCTGCCTGGGCTCTGTGGCTCTGTGGCTCTGTGGGAGGTGGGTTTTAGAAAAGAAACAATGGCTTCCTTTTTGTCTGGGAGAATGCTGTCCCCGAGCTCTTGCCTTGGTGCCAGACACTTCAGTTCCTCCCCGTATGTCACTAGTGCCCTTCAAGCTGCTACCCTGGAGCTGGAGCTCAGAGGGGATGAGTCTGAATAAGTCCACGCATGTGTTCTTTAAGAGGGACTGCTTGGGACTCCAGAAGTTTCTTCCACTGACTCGGTTCCTGCTGGTTTTTGCCACAAGAAGTTATGGGGACTTATCTTCCTGTTACTGGCACCCTGGGTTGCGGGGCCTGGTGTGGGGCTGGGACTTCTCATTCCTAAGATATCCCTCCTGAATTTTCATCCACCACACGTGTGTGGGACCAGCCCATTCCACTTCTCCACATCTCCATCCCTCCTACCAACCTGGCTGGATGTGGCTTCTTTAATTCCCAAGTTTCCAGACTTCCATTTAACTTGATTTCTAATGGTTCTGAGTGATGGTTGTTCTGTAGTTTAGTTTTAATTTTGATGTGGCTGTGCAAGGAAGCAAACCATATTTATCTACTCCTCCACCATGTTATTAGTGTTTTTTATATAGCCTGGATATAAGTCCATTCTAGTCCAAGAGTCCACTTTCACTCTTAAGAGTATCCTTTTCACACAAAAACCAGGTCAGAAATGTTCATCAAAGTTTAATTTTAATAACCAGAGTTGGAAACAGCCCAAGTGTCCTATAGTGGATGAATGGTTAAGCAAACTGTGGTACATCCATGTGATGGAATAAAAGGAGTGAACTATTGGTACATAGAACAACTTGAATGGATATTAGGAGATTTATGCTGAGTGAAAAAGTACCCATCTCAAAACTTTATATACTATATGATTTCAGTTATATAATACTATTAGTATGACAACTTTATTGAGGTATAATTTACATACCACAAAATTCACAAAATTGTTTAAATATATAAAATTCACTACTTTTTAGTAAATTTACCAAGTTAATATAACCATCTCCATAATCCATTTTAAAGTATTTTCCATCACTCCATTAAAATTCCTTGTTGCCACCATCACTCCATCCCTTCCCACCCCACCCCCAGCCCTTGGCAACCACTAAACTACTTTATGTCTCTATAGATTTGTATTTTCTGGACATTTTATATAAATAAAATCATACACTATATGGTCTTCTGTGTCTGGCTTCTTTCATGTAGCATAATGTTTTTGAGGTTCATCCATGGTTGTGTCATGTGTCAATATTTCATTCCTTTTAATTATTGATAGTATCATGTTATATGTATATACCACATTATGATTATCTGTTTGCTGTGGATGGACATTTGGGGTGTTTCAAGTTTTTGGTTCTCATAAGTAATGCTGTGAACATTCAAGTACATGTCATTGTGTAGACATATGTTTTCATTTCTCTTGGACAGATTCCTAGAAGCACAATTGTTAGGTTGTATGGTAAATTTATGCCTAACCTTTTAAAGAAACTGTCCATCTGTTTTCCAATGTGGCTGAACCATTTTTATAGTCCCACCAGCAATTCCTGGAGAATGTTCTATGTATACTTGAAAAGTATGTGTGTGTGCTGCTCATCTTGTGAGAAATGCTTTATAAATGCCAGCTAGGTCAGTTTTGGCTTGGTGTTGTGTAAGTTTTCCATGTTCTTGCTGCTTTTCTTTCTAGATGTTCCATCTGTTATCAAGAGTGGAATGTTGAACTCTTCATTTGTGTTTCTTTGTCTTTAGTTTTCAACAGTTTGATTATGATGTGTCCAGGTGTGGATTTCTTTGTATTTGTTATGTTTGGTGTTCCCAGCATCTTGATTATTTTCCTCAAATATTTTTATCATCACACTCTTTTTCTTAACTGTATTACCTTCCAGTTATACAAACATTAGATCCTTTATTGTTATCCTGCACGTCCCTGAGGCTTTGTTTCCCCCCGCCCAATCTTTTTTCTTTCTGTTATTTAGTTGGGCTAGTTTATTTATCTGTTTTTAAGTTTACTGCCTCCTGCATTGTGCTGTTGCATTCTTTGTGTGAATTTTTAATTTTCGGTATTTTAATTTTCGGTTCAAAAGTTTCAATTTGATTATCCTTGATATCTTCTCTTTACCAATACTTTCTATTTTAACTTTAAGAGTGTTCAAGTTTGGTGATTATTCTTTTAAGTGTTTTTATAATAGCTGCTTTAACATATTTGTTAGATAACTTCAACATTTGTGTCATCTCAGTTGTTGGCATCTGTTGATTGTCTTTTCCATGTGAGTTGGCATTTTTGTGTTTCTTTGTATACTGAGTAATTACGGATTTTATCCTGGACATTTTGAATATTATGTTATTAGACCCTGAATCTTGTGTAAATTTAATGGAGAATGTTGATATATTTGTTTTAGCAGCCAGTTGACCTGGCTAGGCTCAGACTACAAGTTCCAACTCTCTTTCTGTGGGCTGTTGTTCCAGTGTTAGTGCAGCATTTATTGCCTTTGCAGTGCTATTTGGATCTGCCCCATGTGTGACACCCACCGATCAGTATGGGACCTGAGTCTTAGTCTGTTAGCTCAGTCCTCAAAGTCTTTGACATGCTTATTAGGATCAAAGCCACACACACACACACAGGTGGGGTCAATCCAAGTTGTTCATAAGCGGCTTTATGGGCTTGCTTTCCTGAGCTCTTCCCTTTTTGTTGTTTTCATGATACTTTCTGGCTTCCTAGAACTTTCCTTTTCAACCCTCCAGTCAAAAACAATGCACTTTCACAATGCACTACCTCTGGAGCACAAGGGGCATGTCGACAGAGAGGGAAAGAAAGGAAAGAATAAACAGTGTGGAGCTATAGGTCCACCGAATAGAATGAAAAGTTCTTCCCCGAGAGTCTCCCTCTGCCAGTCAACTTTATTGCTGCTGCCAAAGCCTCTATCATACGATTTTCTGGGCATAAGAAAAGGGAGAAAAAAGGAGAGAAAAGCCCAGGGGATTTCCCCCATCACCACCTCTTTGAGTTTTAGTAGTTCCTGTTTCCAAAAGCAGCACCTTCAACCAGACCATGTGCTCTTACCACAGTGCTTTCAGGTTTTGTTGTGTTGAGTTCAGGCCAGAAACTATTAAGAGGAAGAAAAGCAGTAAAGTCACCACCAGTTAACTGTAGTTGGCATTTTGGTATTCTTCCCTGACCTGCCTGCTGATACATACTTTGAACATTTTTCTAATATAATATCTGCTTATTCATTTTGTACAGATTTTGTAGTTGCATTCAGTTGACAGAAAGGTTAATGTGTATATTCAATCTTACCTGGACCAGAAGCCTTAATTACGTAGAACCAGAAGTCTTAACTGATATTTTAAGTGATATTTTGAATTCTCCCCCTACCCAAAGTTTTTATATCTCAGAAATAATAGTTTCCGAGATGTAGTGTTTGTTGTTAAGTGGACATAAGTTTCTAAGGGGAAGCGAAGGAGCTACACTATTGGCAGAATATATAATGACCTCCTGAAAAACAAAGCCACTTTTCTTAAGGCATGGGTGGTAATCCCATCCAGAAGCACAGTTCTTTGTCCTCATGCAGCATATTATTAACCTTGTTATTTTCCTTGGCCCTGTCTCTCTGTCACATTCTCTTAACTTCTGTCCTGCTGTTTTCCAGTAACCTTTGCCCCCCAGGATTTTCTCTTCCTCCCTTCTTTTTGTTTCTGGTTTGCCCTACACTTTCTCCTTCCTAACATTACAGGCTCACATTTTATCACCAGACTCTGACTTCCAAGGATAAATACACTGCCCTGCAACATCTTAGGATGTACATGCTTGCACTTGGAGGATGGAGAAGCTAGGCTGGAGAGGTAGGGGTTGAGTAATTAGCTTTTGCTCTTAGGTTAGGTCAGACCCAAGTCTCTGCAAGGCATTGTGGTGGTCTAGCTGGCCGCTTTTCCAGGATATTAGGGCTTTTTCTCTCATAGAGTATTTCTAGTGATTGTGGGGCCAGACCAGATGAAGCTCCAACACAACTAGGAATATAGGTCTAGAAAGAAAGCCGCATTCAAGCCACACTAACCTCATTAACTTGGGAGTACATCAGAGCCTTCTAAGCTGTTTTTTTTAATTGTTTCATTTTGTTTTTAATCTTGAAATTTAATAGGAAGAAACTACTAAATACCAGTTACTTTTTGCAGGTATTTCCTATTGTTAGTTATGTGGTACAGAATCACTGCCGGAAGGAAGTCCTAAACAGGCAAAAACACATGGGCAGAGCACACGTTTTTATGTTACAGCATGCTTTCACTATTTTTATGGTGGAAACATACATTCCTTAAAAATCACTATGGGTTTCCCAGGTGTCTCTTCAGATCCATGAGGTTGCAGGCACATAAAGGCCGCTTAACTCATAATTGTCTGGGCATACAGCTGTGTATAGATAAAAACCTGTTGGTATGAAAGATGTGGTACCTTTGGAAAGAAAATCCTCAGGTACTGCATGTTGTCTCATTTACTGCCACTAAATCCATTATCTTCTTGGCTGGGAGCAGGGCAGCAGCAGGGAGTTTCCTGAAGTCTGACCCCACTATTTTTATGTCAGACTGGCCCTCCTCAAACAAGGACAGGTTAATGATACTTGTTTTCCACTGCTAAGAGTTGTTTTGTTTTGTTTTTTTTCTGGCAGTAGCCAGAATGACTTGTTAAAAAGAAAACACACTCATTATTCTCACTCTTTGATTTTACAAAGTAATCTTCATGTTAGTGGGATGTTTCTGTGGAGATCTCTTTAGCTGTGGGAGCAATTTGACTTTGGTATTGGAAAACTAACAAGTCACAGAAATAGTGATTAAACAGGCAACAGTTCTACAAATAATACAGATTTAATTATGTAGATACGGTTGACCAAGTCCTGAGAATTAAATATAACTTTATTCAAGGTGAGTATAATGTTTGTAAACCCGTGGCTATAATAATTTTCAGGCCCAATTAAATGAATTATTCCTTATTGATTGTGAAATATTCCCAGGTAACACCATTAAAGGCTGTGTTGAATTCAGATTGTTGCATATTTTTAAAAACTTGTCTTGGGATAACTGTTGCATTTCCCAGAACCAGTGAGCTCTAAACTGAGAGGCTCTGGTCCAAGGTTGATGGAACCTGAGAATTGGACCTCTGAGATGACAAATTCAATGTACCTTCCCTGTGCAGGAATCCTCTTCACAATATTTTGTCAGACAGACAGTTGTCTGACTTTTGACCACTTCCCCCCCCCCAAAGAATTTTTTTCCTCCACACATTTTTGAGGCTGCTTGCTCATCTTTTCATCATAGGTCATTCCTTATTCCCAAGCCAAGATGTGTCTTCCTGGAATTCTCCCCATTGTTCCCAGCTCCCCCTTCCATAGCCACACAGATAAAATCTCCTTTGTCCAAAATAGTTGAAGCCATCTAGATACTTTCCTGGTTCTTTAAACAGCTTCTTATTTCAGTGATTTTAATACAGTGAAAAAATTCAAAGAATAATATAATGAACACTCAGATTCTTCCCTAGCCATGATTATCAACAGTTAAGATTTTGCCATATTTTTCTTAAAGGAATTAAAACATTACAGAAATGGTTATTTCCCCTCTTGATCACCTCTTCTAGTATCATCTTCCACCCTCCTTAGTTTCATGCTTATATGCTATATCAACAACATATAGATTTGTTTTGGATCTCTGTTTTAATTTATATGAATGGTGGCATTATGAATGTATGTACATGTTTTGTACACACAGCAAAATGTCTTAGATCTTTTCAAAGTTTTGTATTATTTTTCCATACTATATATTGTATTAGTCATCAATATGTAACTGATATTGTTGACTGTTTGCTATCTGGGCATCTGGTTGGATTGTACCGAGACCCTTTCCCTTTTGAAGTTAGGTGTGGCCATGTGGCTTGCTTTGTTCTGTGAAATGTCAGCAAAAGTAATAGTTATACTTCCAAATGGAAGTTTTAACAGCCAGTCTGAGGTTTACCCGGTTTCATTCCCCTGGCAAATAGAGATAGGACCGCTATCAGCCTGGATCTGAGAATAAGTACATTGAGCTTTTGTACCAGCTCACTTTAAACATGTAACATAAGGAATAAATAGATTTTGGTTGTTAAGCCACTGAAATTTTAGGTCCTTTTTGTTACTTTGGCAAAGTTAGCCCTTTCTGATTGATAAATAGACCTATATCTTTGTTTTCAGCACTGCAAAAAGTATCTCAGAGTGTGAATAGACCTTATTCTGCCTAGCCATTCTCCTATTTACAGGAGCCTAAGTACTTCCTGAATTTTGATTTTGTAAATAGCTGTTTTGGTAATTGTGTAAATCTGTGAGAGTTTCTCCAAAATATGGATCTAGAAATAGGATTACTGAGTCACAGGGTATGGTTATTTTCAGTTTTATAGAATTCTGTCTTTACTATCCAAAGTTGCTATACCAAATAACATTCTCCCCATTTCAACTGTCATTTGTGTGGCATGATTCCCAAAACTTTTTGTAATCCAGGTTCCCCTCCCTGGATTCCCTTTTGTTAGTCATTGTTTCTCAGTACTCAAACTGGAACTTGGTTTCATCCAGTTGTTGGACAACTGAGGTAGATATGTTTCCAAATTCATCCCAAGTCGAGAGCTCTGTCACCCTGTGGTCTCTGCTGGCATTAAAAACTGAACTGCTCTCATCCTTTATTTAGGAAACAGGATTTTAAAAATTGCAGGGCCTTTACATATGTTCTAGTTAAATTTCGTTCTGCTTTTGCTTATCATATTAGCTTTTGAACTGACCCTTTTTCTCTTATGAATGTGACTCCTAAGTAATAACCCTAAGTTTTGATCAGCACAGGGCCAAGGGCATACATAGCTCTGTGTCCCACCACAATACACCTTTCAGGTTTATCTTTCTGAAGCCTGGATTCTTCATCTTATCAACTGGAAAATCGTGATAGCCTTGGTCAGCTGCCTCCACATATACTATACCTATAAAGAATTATCTCAATAAGTGATTCAAGTGACTGTAGCAGAAAGTCTGGGGAAGTTGGGTATGACTTTGGAGAGCCTGTGCTGGCTGCTAGTGGCTTTTTTTTTTTCTTTTTCAAGTGCTTATCCAACCAATGCTTTATTAACCTGGTCTAGAATTTAGTTTGGAGTGAGAGCCAAACTTTATTTGTAATGATTTTAATCCACCCCTTTGAAAATAAGAGATTTTTGCCTTTCTCCAGTCTGTTGGAATGTCTAGTTTCTACAAGTTTTCATAGATGAGATGTAGTGATTATGCTGTCATAGATGCAGATAGCCTTTTAGCCTTGAGGAGAGGAACAAGGTAGTTTCTAGAATTATGACCAATCATAATACCTGTGCTATCCTCCCCAGCCAGGGTATCTTTTCTCCCTGCACCAGGCCAAACCTGTTCATAGTTCCAGGAACTGTAAGTACTCCCTAGGCCAGTAGCTCAGGTCATTACGAGTTCAGCTTGCTGATGGTCTTTCTGTTGTTCTTTGGGACCAACTATATGTCTAATTACAGTTACTATTTTTGTACTTGGACTCTTAGTTACATGTGTCAGAATCCGAACTCTAATTAGCCTGAAAAACAAAAAAAAGTGTACTGGTAAATGAATATCCCAAGGACTGCTACCTTTAGGAATTGCTGCATCCTCACACACATTGCAGCCCTAAACTCCTCTCATCTTTGCTTTCCTTCGAGTTAGTTTCACTCTCAAGCCAGATATCTACAGCATATGCAGTGCCTCTTTTTCAGTAATTCTGTCAAAATCCTTGGATGACTACCCTAGGTCCTGTGCCTTAGACTCAGGAGGTGTGTATGTGTTGGAGAGTCAGAGATCGCCCTCATCCAGACCACATGGACTGAGAGTGAGCCCTCATTCATTCCTCTTTTATACATTTGCCAAGTGCTTACTATGTGATAGGTACCATGTTAGGCACAGGGGTTATCACGTGAACAACACAGGCATAGTTGCTGCCTTCCTAAAAATGTATAAGCCTGAGAAAAAGGACTTTAATGTGCTCACAGTGATTAAGGAAAAGTTACTGATGCTGGAAAGTAAACGACGGGTTCTGAGCTACCCTGGGGCAGGTGAGGGAAGGCCGCCCTGAGGAGGTGTTGTTTGTATTGAAATTTGACATGAGTGGGAATTAGCTATGTGAAGTAGGAAGAGTGATGATGAACAATCAGGAGTGGAGGTGGGGATGGAATAATACTGTTAATATGGTACAGAGGCTTGGAGGTAGAAAGGAGCATATTCCAGGCACTGAAAAGAGACCAGGATGGTTGGATCACAGAGACTGAAATGACTGAGAGGCACAGGTAGGGCCGAAGAAGTAGATGCCAACCTACTTTACTAGCAAGGCCACATGGCTTGGGAGCCATACAGGAATCAAAGTAATTAATAACCCTGGTCTATGTGCATAACTCACTTCCTGAGATACAGTTTAGTCTAGTTAATTATGGAGCCAAGATCACCCACCCAGTTGGGATTTAAATCTAGACACCACAATATCTGTCACATGTTCAGACCTGGCTCAGGCATTGCCTCTCTTCCAAGAAGCAGTCTTCATTGCCCCTTTCTCCTACCACTGGGAGGGAGGGGGTGGGTGTTCCTTCATTCCTGTTCCCTTACTACCCTACTCAGAAAACTCTCATGGTTTTGTTTACCCCATCCAGGTCTGAGCAGGACTTGTTGGTGCCCAGCCAGACTAATGATTGGCATCTGTGCAAAAAAGTGTTAGCATAGCAGGCCTGACTTTGAAAGGCCTGCTTACAAGGTTGTCCCTTGGCTGGTATCTGGGAACTTGATTTTCAGGAGGGTTCCCACCATTCCCAGAACTGATAAGGTGCGAATAAGGGTGGCTCATTGTGCCTGAACTGTTTATACAAACAATGTGGTTTCTTCTAAACACCTGCTTTCCTTCTTGGAGTCTAGAATTTTGGTGTTTGCCAATCAGAGGGTGCCTGTATGACCAGCCTCCAATCAAAAACATTTGGGCTCTGAGTCCCTGATGATCTTTCCCTAGTAGACCACATTTCGTATGTGTTGTCACAACTCATTGCTAGGGAAATTAAGTGCGTCCTGTGTAACTCCACTGGGAGAGGTCTTTTGGAAGCCTTTGCCTGGTCTCCCTATATTTCATCCCATGTACCTTTTCCCTTTGCTGATTTTGCTTTGTATCTTTTCATTATAATAAATCATAGCCATAAGTATGATTATATGCTGAGTTCTATGAGTTCTAGTGAATCACAGAACTTGGAGTGGTCTTGGGGACCTCTGACATAGTACCCTTGCATAACCATTGTTAAATATTTGTTCAACATTTATTCAGAGGAGAGCATGAACCTGGTGGGGAACCAGGGCAGAGGAAGGGACTTTGGTGGTACACTGACTCTCCTCTACTTTTGCATAGTCAGCTTTGGCCCTAAACTGTACTCTGTACTCTACTAAAGTACAGTCCTGCAGGAACTCACAAGGGAATCTGTGAGCACTGGGGAGCAGTGGAAGGGTTTTACACTAAGGAGTATCACAATCAGAAAAAATTGTGGGGAGAGTTTGCTTTACCAGATTCAAACTTACTACAAGTTTAAATCTATAATAAAAATAGCCACTATAATAAAAAGAGCATGGTGGGACAACTGTAATAGCATAATCAATAAAATATATATTTTTAAAAAGTAGTCCTAGCTGGTGTGGCTCAGTGGATTGAGTGCTAGCCTGCAAACCAAAGGGTTGCCAGTTCGATTCCCAGTCTAGGGCATATGCTTGGGTTGCGGGCCAGGTCCCCAGTAGGGGGCGTGTGAGAGGCAACCACATGTTGGTGTTTCTCCCCCTCCCTGTCTCCCTACCTTACCCTCTCTAAAAATAAATAAATAAAATCTTTTTAAAAAATAGTGTGGTAACAGACTAGAAATTTGATTTAACATCCAAGTTTTCCAAATTCCAGCCCAAGCTCCTTCATGAAATCTTTACTACTGAGTCCTTCCATGGGTCCTGTAAGAGTGAACACGTGAGACTCAGTTCCTTCTCAGCTTTACTTCTGAGACAAGTCATGCAAAAACATGCATCACTTACACCATCTGCAGTAGAACCCTCTCAGTTATTTCTATGTGGTTGTGATGTTATCAACTGTCAAAGTTAGAAGTGTGGGGTTCTGAATTCACAATGCAGGAAAAACAGTAAATACACAGAGAACTTTTTACCAGTCTCCTATGGATTGCTCATATTTCAAATCACTGCATATTAATAGCTTAGGGGTAATTTTTGCACTTTTAATTTTTATAGTTCTTCATTTTGTAAAAATGAAATATTCCTGTTTCCACAATCTGCCATCACCATTTTGTCTTTGTTTGTATGTCAAGGGCGATGTTTCCTAAGGGAAAACTTAATTAAACCCTTCAATAATCTTTTTAAAAATATTTTATTTATTTTTAGAGAGGGGAAGGGAGGGAGAAAGGGAGGGAAACATCAATGTGTGGTTCCCTCTCGCATGCCCCCTTCTGGGAACCTGGCCCGCAACCCAGGCATGTGCGCTAGGCTGGGAATCGAACCAGCAACCCTTTGTTCTGCAGACCGGCACTCAATCCACTGAGCCACACCAGCCGGGGCTAAACCCTTAAATAATCTTCTTGAGGGGAAAAATTTGGTTATTTAAAACACACTGGATGAAAGATCTTATTTTAAAAAACCTTTGAAACAGGAAATTCTCCTGTACTGAGGGAACAGAAGTGGGATGATAGAGTTTTGCTGTCACCGTTTTGCATTTCTAACAGTGAACTTGAAAGTACAGGATCTTCTGACCACTGAAGCTGAAATTATGTATTCAGTGTTTCTCATGAAATAACATTTACCATAAAAAGATTACATTTATACTTGGGTAATTCTAAAAATTTTTATGCAGAAAATTCTAAAAATTTTAATGCAGATAATTCACCAGTTCAAGACCCACATGAGCACACAAAAGCGTTACATCGATTACATGTCTGTGTATTGGCTAATTCCTGAAATGGTGTCTCAGAAGGATTAAAATTGAGCCTCTGTTCTAAGCACATGGTGTTGACTGTGGCCTGGAAGTGTGCCAGTTAGTTGCAGCACCTGCGCCTCCTCATAGGGTCTTGTTGAGGCTGCCTAGGAAGACAGAGAGAAACTGCCTTAATCACTCCAGCTACACATGCAGGATTAGAAATCCTGCCTCTGAGACTTCTGCATAGACCAACAAGAGACCCAGAGGTGGTAGTCTAGCCAGTTGGCTGCAACTCTGGGTCAGGAAGAGCAGAGGAAGTAAGAATAAAGTCAAATCCCCTCCAGACCAAGCTCATGCTGATTATAATGATCAGACACCTCTTTGTCAACAACCTCTTCTTGCATTAAACAACATTCGGGAATCCTGGGTGTGATGGCCTATTTGCAGTGTGCAAATGGAACATGGGCAGAAGGTGCTCAGATCTGACCTAGAAATTTGAGATGTAGATGGAGAGACCTAATACCCCACTGGGAGACTCACAGGACAATTACCTTGAGTCTAGTGAGTGGAATGCAACTCCTAAAGGAAACTAGGTGTTTTGAGCTAAGAAATAATGTATGTAGAGGTAAGGCTTTGTGTCTTTCTTTATTTTAGTCCTCAAAAGTGCACAGGAATTAAGGTTCTCCAGAGTGTGTGATGGCTTTGGAGACAAAGGGAAAGAAGCAAAGGATTTTGTTTATCAGCAAAATCCTGCAGTATTAGGTTGAACCATATGAAATTACTGATGCTCAAATATTTTGACCCACAACAATGACAATTTCATATGGTTTAGCCTAATATTAACTAATTTTACTATACAAATGCTTTGAAAATATTCTCAGTTGTTTATTGTATTGAACTAAATTTCTTCAGCAGGGAAAAGATATCATTAATTCTTAGAAAGTCTTACTCTTTATAATAATTTATTATATATATCCATCATTACCATACTAGTGTTTTTTTACCAACTATTGAGATATACAAAAACTGCACATATTCAATGTATACAATTTTATGAGTTTGGACGATGCATATACCTGTGAAACCATCACTACAATCAAGGTAATAGACATATCTGTCACCTCCAAAACTTTCCTGTGCCTCTTTTTTTGTGATAAGAACACTTTAACATGCGATCTACCCTCTTACATTTTTAAGTGCACACTACAGTATCATTAACAGACAGTATGTTATACAACAGATTTCTAGAACTTATTCGTCTTGCATAACTGAAATTTTATACTTATTGAATGACAATTCCCCATTTTTCTCTCTTTCCAGCCCCTAGCAACTGCCATTCTTTTCTCTGCTTCTGTGAGTTTGACTATTTTAGATACCTCATATAAGTGGAATTATGTAGCACTGGTCCTTTTCATTTAGCATAATGTCCTCCAGGATTACATTTTTTTTAGGTCTGAATAATATTCCATTGTATACAAATACCACATTTTATTTATCTATTCATCTGTCAAAGGACATTTGAGTTTCCATACCGTTTTTATTATATTTTTTCCATCACCATTTAGTCCCCTTGTACCCCTCCCCCACAATCACCACACTGTTGTCCATGCTCATGAGCCCTTTTTCCTTTTTGCTCAGTCCTTCTACCCCCTGATCAACCCCACCTCACCTTAGCTGTCATCCTCAAGATCCTAACTTCAGTTCTTTTGGAGATATATATATATATAGCCAACAGGTATATACAAAGGTGCTCAACATCACTAATCATAAGGGAAATGCAAACCAAAACCACAATGAAATATCACCTCACACCTGTTAGAATGGCTGTTATATATGTAAAAAAACATAAGTGTTGGTGAGAATGTGGAGAAATTAGTGATCTTATACACTGTTGGTGGAAATGTAAAATAGTGCAGCCACTATAGAAAACAGTATGGAGATTCTCAAAACAATTAAAAACAGAATTACCACATGATCCAGGAATCTCACTTCTTGGTATATATATCTAAAAGTAGTATTCGTTTTTAACTTGGATATTCTTGAGAGAAAATTCCAATAAAATCCCAAACCCCAAGCCCTGCTATCTTACATGCAATTGCATTGTGCCCTGGCTGGGTTGCTCCTTTGTTTGAAGCATTGTCCCAAACAGCTGTGGGTTTGATCCCTGGTCAGGGCACATGCCTAGGTTGCAAGTTCGATCCCTGGTTGGGTTGTGTGCAGGAGGCAACCAATTGATGTAGGTCCTTGCCTTTCATGACTTCAAATACTTCTTTCCAGCCCTTTCTTGCCTCTGAGGCTTCTTTGGAGAGATCAGCTGATAGTCTTATGGGCACTCCTTTGTAGGTGACTCTGTCCTCTCCTCTTGCTGCTTTTAAGATTCCCTCCTTATCTTTAATCTTGGGTAACTTAACTATGATGTGCTTTGGTGTGTTCCTCCTTGGGTCCAACCTTTTGGGGATTCTCTGGGCTTCCTGGACTTCCTGGAAGTCTATTTCTTTCACCAGATTAGGGAAGTTTTCCTTCATTGTTTGTTCAAGTGAGTTTTCGATTTCTTGCTCTTGCTCTTCTTCTTCTTCTGGCAACCCTATAATTGGGATGTTGGAATGTTTAAAGTTGTCCCAGAGGTGCCTAATCCTCTCCTCATTTTTCTGAATTCTTGTTTCTTCACTCTGTTACAGTTGGATGTTTACTTCATCCTTTCGTCCCAAATCGTTGATTTGAGTCCCAGTTTCCTCCCCTTCACTGTTGGTTCCCTATATATTTTCCTTTATTTCACTTTGTGTAGCCTTTGCTTCTTCCTTTATTTTGTGACTGAGCTCAATCAGTTCTGTGAACATCCTGATTACCAGCATTTTGAACTCTGCATCAGATAGGTTGGCTATCTCCTTGTCACTTAGCCCTTTTTCTGGAGTTCTGATCTGTTCTTTCATTTGGACCATATTTTTTTGTGTTGGCATTCCATTCACTTTGCTGTTCTGGAAGCTTTGGTTGTTTATTGATTTTAAATTGGTTGTTACCCTTCTTTTGGTTGTGCAAGGAAGCGAAGCGTTTCTACCTGTGCCTCCTTCTTGGCCAGAACCCCTCTTAGGGAGTCTTTAGGTATGACTACAAATCAGTTGCTATTCCAGCATTTCATAACTTCATCCTCAAAATGAATTTTAGAGACTAGCTACTTATTTCCTTGCTCAGAATGTTTTTGGAGCTCTCCTTTTTGGAATTAACTTCAGAGCCATTTTATAAGCCACTGGAGGAATTGATTATTCACTTTGTCATTCATTCAATAAGTATTTGAGTCATGTACAGTCTGGGGCACTGTATTGGGTACAGAGACAGATGACATGGGCATAAAGGGCGGTCAAGGGGAGGAGTGTGAACAGATGCATGCATGCAAGAAAGTCAGTAGGGAGCAATGAGGGGCGCAGTTTCCCTAAAGAAGAGACTATACAAGGGAACTAAGACTGGAAAGGTGAACTATGGATACTAGGCCTCAGAGTTTAGAATTTGTGCTGTGAGCAGTAGGGAGCCATTGAAGGGTTTTGTGCTTTTAGAGTTTTACCTGCCAGCTAATGACAGTAGACTTTGAATTATAAATCAGCCTTGTAATTTATTTTTCCAGCTTATTACTGATTAAAACTGGTTTTACACATCTCAACTACATGTTCACTTGAATGAACTTTGAGTAACATTTTATTGTTTCCAAAAATTAAATTCCCTCTGAAAGGAAAAATATTGGCTTCCATTGAGCATATTCAAAGAAATATGATATGCCAAGGTAACAAAAAATTCAAGCAAAAAAAATTGAGTATTTTGAGAAATTACATTGTTTGAAAACATTCACTGCCTCAGGGAGTCTCTTTGAAATCAGCTTATAATTGGATTTGTGAATTCTGGTGTTTATTATATATTTCTAATTACTCCATAGTTACATGTACGTAATTAATCTTTTGAGCTGGTATCTGCCCTGTCTTTACCGGAGTACACTGAAGGGTAACACTGGTGTAAATAAAGAGAATGGGGATTATAACAAAGAATAGGGATTCTAATAGCAATGCTAAATTCTCTTCAAATCAGGTTTTAAGGATGTGGGATGTGTTACTTTAACATTCTAATTAACTAGCTAACTTCTGATTGCAGGTGCCACTCACCTCTCCTCTGAGGAGGTACCTACGGCTGCCTTGGCATCAGGTAGGATGAGAAACTTGCAGATGGAGTGACATTAGCTATCTATATGGCTTCTGTTACAGTGTTCCTCTTTGAAATCAGGTGTTTGACCCCTCCGTGACCTTGGCATTAGCTAGAGTGCTCTCTCAGTGGAGCCCAGCAGTACTGCCTGCTTTGGAGAATTATTCAATCTCTAAAGTGATTCAGTGCAGTAGGACTGAGGTGTGTGATGAAATTGCCATTCTGTAGTTAAAAACTGCATTCTAAATTCTCTCAGCTAACTGTTGCCATATACTTTAGCCACTTCAAAAGTTATTGGCTCAAAATAATTATTATTTATTGGTTATTATTCTGCAAGTCAACCATTTGGGCCAGGTTCAGCCGAGTGGTTCTTCTGTTCTTAGCTGGTCTCCCTTATGCCTATGGTCAGCTACAGGGTCAGCAGGGAGCTCTGCTTCTGAAGTTGGCTGGCTGTCAACTGGGGCAATGGTAGTGGGTAGGAGCACTGGGCTGTACATCTCATATCCTGCAGTAGTCTAGCCCAGGCTTGTTTTCATGGTAGCTGAGCAGGTTTCTAAGACTGAGTAGAAGTAGCAAGGCCTCTTGAGTCCTAGGCTCAGAAATGTGTGAATACACAATCACCTTTTGCTACATTCTGTTGTCCTAAGCAAGTCACAAAGCCAGTCCAGATTTAAGGAGTGAGGAGGAACTTCAGTATCACCTTGAAAGGGCATAAAGGGTGAAGAATTAGGGCCATTTTTACTATCATACATAGATTACTCTTCTTAAAAACTTTAGTTACTCCTTTAACATTTAAAAACGTATGTGTTCTGTATGTTCAGAGTTAAAGACTGATCAGAAACATATGAAAATACTAAAATTGTTCACAGGTCAGGGCATTGATGGCAGTCCTTTTGTGAAGCTAAATTTCTTTAGAACTGGGATACTCCGATAACTGAATGTGCCTCGCATTTTAAGTCAGTCATTAATTCTGGATCCTTGCTGCTAAATGATGTGAAGAACATAAATGGAGGTTCAAAATGCAGCTGCAGGTTTTTTTTTTTTTACACTATTCTCATCAGGAGGTAGGACGTATGTCTCCTTCCAGTTAAATCTGGGTGGGCTTGTGACTACTTCAACCAGTACAATAGAATGTGACTTCTGAGGCTAAGCCATAAAAGGCAATGCAGCCTCTGCGTTATTCATTAGAACATTCAACCGTGAGCTGCCATGTAAGAAATCTGACTGTCCTGAGGCACTCGTGCTAAAGAGGCCTCATGTGGGCACTCCAGAGATGGTCTCTGCTAAGCCAGGTCATCCATGTCAAAGGTGCTAGATAAATGAAGAAGCCTCCAGATAACTCCAACTGTTTTTCCCAGCTGAGGTCCCAAACATCTGGGAGTAAAAAAGAACCGTCCCTTGTTATGCTTTATCTGAATTCCTGTCCCAAAGAATCCGTGAAATGATAAAAAATGGTGGTTGCTTTATGCCACTGTGTTTTACACTGGTTTGTTATATGACAGTTGATACCTAGAACAGCTTAAATTAATAGGCATGGCTGTGTTCTAATAAAACTGTGGACTTAATTAAAGTAAGAATTTTACATTATTTACATGTGAAAAAATATTATTTTTTATTTTTTCCCAACCATTTAAAAACGTAAAAGCTATTCTTAGCTCATGAGCTATACCAAAAACAAAACAGTGAGCTAGATTTGGCCTAGGGACCATAGTTTGTTGACCCCTGATCTAAAAGATTATATAGTAGTTGTAAAATTTAAACCTAAAGGCTTCTAGTCAAGATGGCTCTAATTTCATACTCTGAACTTATATCTCCTTTCTAAACGAAGTGATAATTGATATAATTAAAAATTAGACATATCTGTGATCAAGGAAAAAATAAATCTCTGTACCAGAAACAGATCAAACAGTAAGTGGAGATTTTTAGTCATGGGCCTCTATAGTTACTGACATGCTAGGATCTAGAGCCAGAAAAAGGTAGGAATGGCTGGGAATTATATATTTGTAGATATTGAGAATCAAATCACTCAATAAATGGAGGAAATGATCCATGACTGTGTGAAGTCAAAGATTGCCCGTGAACAGAGACAGAAAAAGATATGACTCTTATTCAGAATGGCAAGCAGGAGAGCAGAGAGAGAGACTTAGGGCCAGAGACAAATGTATTATTGGCTTACTGTCTAAATCCGAACTTTTCTCCCTATTGGAGGGATGGGACTGATAATCCTGGGAGGAAGCACCTCTTCAGAGAGGCTGAATGAAGGAAAGAAATTAATTTTCTCCAAGGTTAGCCTGCAGACAAAAATTTCAAAGTGATGACAGTCATCCACATTAACAAAAAGCAAATAAATTTACCCCCAATGAGAATCATTTTAGAACAACCCTAAAGCTTAAGATTTCAAACAAATAAAGGAAGAGTAACATCCATTTCAAAATTTTTTTAATCTAGTACATATCTGATAGGAACTCATATTTGAGTTAGAGTTTTTTGATATACAGGCATGGGCAAAAGTAGGCTTATAGTATAATACAAATTAATGAAATAATAAATAATAATACAAGAATAAATTGTTTTTCATACTCACAACTGTAAACCTACTTTTGCCCACC
Source organism: Mormoops blainvillei (assembly GCA_004026545.1). NCBI lineage: Eukaryota > Metazoa > Chordata > Mammalia > Chiroptera > Mormoopidae > Mormoops > Mormoops blainvillei. The sequence continues at coordinate 36,116 of PVJD01009547.1, forward strand.
CCTGTATTTCAGTGGTTACAAAATAAGTAATGTGGTACTATACACAAGCTACTCTGAGAGCATACTGCTGTTGAGATTGTCAGGTTGTGTCTGAATCAGACAAGGGAAGCTTTCTAGAAGAGTTGGCATGTTTTCTAAGCTTTATAAAGTGAGTTCCTATGTTTTCAAATTCAAGTAAGAAGAGGGCCTTCTAGGCAGAAGGGGTGGTATGATTTTATAAATCAGTGGTGAGAAGCAGCTTGGGGGTGGGAACTACAGAGGTTCAGTGATGTTAGGTGTTAGCATAAAGCTGGGCGTAGTGTGGTGAAGGATAAAACTGCAGAGGTGGGTGGAGCTCAGTTGTGGAGGTCCTTGTTGGCCCTATTGAGAACCCTAATAAAGATCTAGGAGCAAAGGGAAGCCATTGAAGTCTGTCAGCAATGAAGAGACTTGGTCCAATATGTGTTTCAGATAAGTCTCTGGCAGTTCGGTGGAGGGTAAATTTGAGGGCAACAAGATCAAGAGTCCTAAGGCCAATTAGGAAGCTGCCATTCGTGGTCTCAGTTTCAGGAGATGGTTAGGTTCCAAACTAGGAAAATGAAGGCTAGAATGGGTTGGGAATAGTGATTTAAAAGATAAGTTCAGATGTTATCTTGGCAGGATTTGATGACTGAGTGAGTGTTCCAGGGTGAGAGAAAGAAGAGTTAAGAGGTTTTTTCCAATTTTGTGACTGTGTAGAGGAGGGTGCCAACTTACTAGTAAAAGGGAGGAAGAACCAGTGGAGAAGAGAAGATAATGGCTTTGGTGTTGATCATCTTCCAAGTTAATGTATCTCGTTGGCTGGGGGTAGAGGGATGGATATTTTTCTTTTATTTTTTCTCACCCATTACTTCCCTCCTTCACTTTCTCTGTCCCTCTGTTCTAGGAGCCATAAACCTGTGTAGTGTAGTAAAGTACTTTGGGGAAATACTATCACTTATAAGATGGTTAAAGGAAGAAAAGAATATGAGGAAGCAACACTGGAAACCCAGAAAAAGCCTTTGTAAACCAAGAGGGATGAAGAGGGATGGTGGGAGGGAGTGATCAGCATATCAAATGCAGCATACAGGTACTTAGAGATGAGGGTTGGGAAATATGCACAGACTGGTGACTTTTTCCATAATTCTGGTGGGTAGAAGCCAGCTGAGAAGCCACTGAGAGCTAGAAAGGGAAAATAGTCAATAGACTAATTTTTGAGGAGTTGAAAAGAAAAGGGAAAGAAACAAATTAGGTATTAAATAGAGAATAATAATGTAGGGTCAAGAGAGAGTTTGTGGAAAAAGGTGGGGAGAGATTTGAACCTGTTAACAGATACAAATCTAGTATAGAGGCAGAATTAGGAAGTTAAAAGACAGATTTTTTTCTGTTCATAGAAAATTATTTATGCAAATCCAAAACACTGTTTCAAAAGAATATATGCATCCCTATGTTCATTGCAGCATTGTTTACAGTAGCCAAGATATGGAAGCAGCCCAAGTACCCGTCAACAGATGAGTCAGTAAACAAGCTGTGGTACATATATACAGTGGAGTATTATTCATCCATAAAGTGAAGTTTTACCATTTGTGACAGCCTGGATGGGCCTTGAGGATATTATGCTAATAAGTAAAATAAGGCAGTCTGAGAAAGACAAATACCGTATGATTTCACTTACACGTGGAATCTAAAGAACAAAATATAAATGAACAAACAAAACAGAAACAGATTCATAGATACAGAGAACAGACTGATGGTTGCCAGAGGGGAGCAGGGTTGGGGGCCTGGGTGAAAAAAGTGAAGAGATTGAGAATTATAGATTTGTAGTTCCAGTATAGTCATGGGGATGTAAAGTACAGCATAGGCCATATAGTCGATAATACTATATTAACTGTGTGTGGTGCCACTTGGGTACTGGAAATATCAGGGAGGAACACTTCATAAAGTATATGATTGTCCAACCAATATGTCATACACCTGAAAATAATACAAAGTAATATTCAATGTAAACTGCTATTGAAAACATTTTTTAAATTGTAAAAAGAATTAGAGGGAAAAATACATATCAATAGAAAAGGAAGAGCCCTGGCTGGTGTGGCTCAGTTGATTGAGCTCCAGCCTGCGAACCAAAGGGTCACCAGTTCGATTCCCAGTCAGGGCACATGCCTGGGTTGTGGGCCAGGTCCCCCCACCGAGTAGGGAGAGAATGAGGCAATCACACATTGATGTTTCTCTCCTTCTCTTTCTCCTTCCCTTCCGCTCTCTCTAAAAATTAATAAATAAAATCTTTTTTAAAAAAAGGAAGAACGAGAAAGAAAAAGAAAAATGAAGATAGCACAAAGTATTTTTTAATTATTTCCACATTTAGAGCTGTCTAAAAATTGGAATGGAATGCCTTGTTAGATAATGAGCTCCCTGTCACTGTCAAGTAGAATTTAGCCGTTTTCTAGTCAGTTGTGTAGAAAGATATGTTAGTGAGTGTCTTTGGGTTTTTTAGTTGCTGTTCAATTCTCAACAGTTTACCCACAGTTGTCTTAAGCATTATAAATGAATGTTATTCTGTGGAACTGACCTGCCTTGCCTGGCAGCTCTCCATAGACTCATCAAATCAATGGGCCAAGTTAATTTATGTCTTTGATCTTGAAGGCTGAGTTAAAACTGCAGGTTCTCAAATAAGAACATACTGAGGCTTAGTGTCCAGGAAAGTTTTATCTCTGTGACAATGAACCATGGTCTGGGCTCACAGGTATTTTTGACAAGGTAGTCACTTTCCACACAAAGCAACAACGAGTATTTCAGATTTGAGAGAATTTTATTTTTATCTGTCCATCACTTCTGTAAAACACTGTTTCTTGGAATAATTAAAATAGCACTGAGATGATAGGAGAAATGTATAGAGAAGAAAAATCTGTTTTCTTTACCCTGTGTTCATATTCCTATGGGATGCTTTTAGTTTACGTAGAAGTTTGGTCTCATGCAAGAGGAGGTAATTAGTTTCCATCTATGCTCTCTAGTCCTCATTTTAGATCTTCTAGTGATCCCTTCGGTTAGCATTTAAAACAATTCAGGGGTAACCTTTTGCTTTTTTGTCTCAAATGACTGTTTGTCTGTATCCAAACCCAGCTTCCCTAGCTTACAGAAGCATGAATAGAACAAGTGACTGAACTTAGCTAATTCTGAGAAAGCCACATTTTACTCAGTAGTTTCCAACTTTCTCACCATCATTTCTTTTACAGAACTGACAAGTGGCATAACTAATTAGTTTTATTCCTTCTCAAGCTATACATTTTAAATTCTCTCTGTTAACCTTCTGAAAATGCTAATAAGTAGTAAAATAGCTAAAATTGAGATAGGGAAACTAGAAAATACAAATATACTGGAAAAACAGCTCCCCACCCTGAAAGAAAAAGCAGAAGCACCAGGTATCATAATACTTATCTTTTAAGGAAAAATTGATACATCTTTGTTACCAACTGACTTTCCTTCTGATGGCCCACAGATAGGGGCGTCACCCTCCCATTTACCCCCAGACCTGTAAGTTTTACCTACTTCTTAACCTGTTTGTTTCCTTGATCTGGGATAGTGCAGTAAGTGAACATCTCACAACTCTACAAGTTTATCCTGTTCCTTTCTCAATTTAATACTTTCCACATATGTTAGGAACATGAATTTAATGTTTTTATCATATGTTTACTTTTTAACAGTGAATTGTTTTTGAGATTTTTTTAAATTTTGAAATAAGAGATTTTGAAGTAATATATATAAATTTAGAGAGGAATTGCAAAAATAGAGCAAACTTCCTGTTCCAGACAAGATGTAGTAGACATATTTTATCACATTTCTGATGTAATAAAAGTAAATGGGTGGGAAAAGATATACCCAAATGTCAAAAGAAACCTGAGTGGCTATACTAATATGAGATAAATTAGACATCAGAGCAAAGAAAATTATGCAGAAGACACAACAATCTTAAATGTGTATGCACCAAATAGCTTAAAACTATATGAGGTAAAACTCAACACAACTGAGTTGAGATATAGACAAGTTCACAGTTACAGTGGGGAATTTAATGCCCCTGTTTCAGTAATTGATAGAACCAGTAGACAGAAAATTGGCAAGGATAAAGAAGAAGTACCACTACCAACCACTCTAATTGACATTGAATATTCCACTTGACATCATAATATATTTACTTTTCAAGTACACATGTAACATTATCCAAGATAGACCATATCCCAGGTCATAAAAACAAACCTCAACAAATATAAAAGAATTAAAAGCAATACAGTATATATTCTCTGATCATAATAGAATCAAATTAGAAATCAAAAACAGACTACAGGAAAGTCTCCAAACACTTGGAAACTAAACAACACACTTCTCATTAGTCCATGGATCAAGGAGGAAGTCTCAAGGGAAATAAAAAAATACGTTGACCTGAATTAAAATGAAAATACAGCATATCAAAACTTGTAGGATGTAGCTAAATCAGTGCTGGGTGGAAGATTTATAGCACTAAGTGATTATATGAGGAATAAATGAAAGGTCTCAAATGAATAAGGTTTTACCTCAACAAAATAGAAAAAAGAGTAAAACTCAGGGCCACCTAGAGGAAGGAAATAATAAAGAAAAGAGAAGTTAATGTAATTGAAAACAAAACCAATAAATTCAAAAGCTGGTTCTTTGAAAAGAGAGACTGACTTAATTGGTAATGGGTGCAGTTTGGGCATTGGGATTTTTACAAGCTTTTAGATGATTCCAATGTGTAGTAGTGGTTGAGAACCTCTGCTGGAATAGCTAGATACATTTTTGGAATTTAACCTGTAGTGGCCCAGCCCCTTTCATTTTTCCTCAGGAAAATTTGTAGCCATTTCATTGTCTCTCTTTTTGTGGTCCTCAAAGTCAGTACTGACTACTTCCCTTTTGTATGTTAGCTTTCATGTCTGACTATTACTTTGCCATGGGCATCGCTCTGACTAGAGGTGAGCCTTCAACAGCAGTCCCCCTCCACTTCACATCCACAGCACCTTGATTGATTTTGGGATTAACTCTGAAACTCCCCTCTGTTGGTTTGCAACACATCATTGGTTACCAGTTTTAGGCTGTGATCACCCAAGCCATAGAGACAGTGTGTCTACTACACCTGGTCCTGTGACCCTGGCTCCGTGGGAGGGAGCCAAAGGAAGGGCTTGATTTCTCAATTCTGGTGGCCAGTGCAGTGCCTACCCTTTGTTAGCACAGTATTAACAATTGGTATGCAGTGGATTTGAATTTGCTCAGTAAGTTTGGGATTGTTTCTGTTTGTTTGACCTTATATGTGAGGCTTCCATGCCTCTTACTGTTACTAAAACCTGGGGTGAAGGTTATTTTTTTTTCTCCTAATAAACTCTGGTGACCATTTTAAATTAGGTAGACATGTGAGTAAATATTTCACTGTGGAAGCAACTCATAGCAGCGGATAAATTTGTTTCTGTTGTAGAAAGAATTATGTGTTTTGTAGTAAAAGCTATTCTTTTTGACTGACTTTATTCTTAAGAGGCCTTTTTTGCGAATGGTATTTTATCTTTAAAGGATTTATGTTTTGTACATATGTCTCTTTTTATTCTGAACATGCCAAGCCTACTTATCTGGATAGTTGAAATTGTAGTACATAAACTAAAAAGAATATATACTGCTAATTTTTATGCTTTTTTAGTTTGAATACATGTATTTTATCTTTTATTTTTCAATTAAAGTTTCAATATTATTTTGTTCTGGTTTCAGGTGTACACTTCACAAAGTGTTCCCCCCAATATTTGCAGTACCCATCTAGCATCATACATAGCTATTACAGTATCACCAACTATATTTCGTATGCTGTACTTTTACATCCCAGTGACTGTTTTGTAACTATCAATTTGTACTTCTTAATCCCTTCACCTCTTTGACCCAGTCTCCCAGTCCCTCTCCCTTCTGGCAACCACCAGTCTGCTCTCATGTCTATGAGTCTGAATTTCATTCATTTATTTTGTTCTTTGGATTCCACATGTAAGTTCAATCATATGGTACTTGTCTTTCTCTAACTGACATGTTTCACTTACGTACTGCTAATTTCTTAAAAGTTATTGGACCTGGGGTATTTTTCCTTAAAAGGCATAGAACAGATTTTAATTTAGAAGGGGCTAGGACTATTAAAATCTGCCAAGATAACATCACAGAATAGGCCACCCAGGCTGGAACCTTCTAGTGAGGTCTGTATGAGCCAAACAGTGGGCTGAGAGACTGGGAAGGAAGAGGTGGTGTTAGAAGAGTGGTGATTCAATTGTATGCTCTTCTTTCTTTCATTAAAAGAAAGGTTTCTTATAGTTTAGACCAGAGGTTTACAAGGTATGGTTTGTTAGCCAAATTTAGCCTGCCACGTGTTTGTGTATGTCCTTCAAGCTAAGAATGGTTTTACATTTTTAAATGGTTGGTAAATGAAGAGTAATATTTCATGACATGTAAAAAATTATATGAAATACAAATTTCAGTATAATAAAGTTTTATTGGAATAGAGCTATGCTCATTCATTTGCTTATGTACTCTTTGTGGCTGTTTTCATGCTACAGCAGCAGATTTGAATAATCGCAACAGAGACTGCATGGCTCACAAAGCCAAAAATATTTGCTATCTGGTTTTTTACAGAAAAAGTTTACCGAACGCTGATGTAAATTCATTTGCCAGCCTGGCCTTCTCGTGTAAGATGATTTCTCCTGAAAGAGTTTGAAATTCCCAAATAATTTGTTAATAAGCCTGTATATTAAAGAGGGTAAACCTACTTCCTGGCAACAGGCATAACTGTGGTTGACATAAAAATACTTGTCTGAGTGGCAGGAACCTACCTAGGTAAATTCTTATTTTCTTCTTTTTTCTTAAATGCCCCTTGAGGGCTTTTGGAGAACAGTTGACCTCCATACTTACCTCGTCACAAGGAGCTGATGAGTCATATAATGTGCTTTAATTTTTAAAAACAGACTTCAAAATGACTGAGATGAAGGTATTCTTTTAGAAAGTACAGAAAAGTTTATTTACTTCAACTACTGGTGTCTCCTGTTTTTTAAAGACAAATATTGGTTGGGGGTGAGGAAAAGCAGTAAAATATGTATGATATTTTCTTTTTCTTCTGATTATTTTTTGTTTACTCAGTCTCTAGGTAGATATTTATGGCTTTAGTCACTGAGCTACTGAAATATGGTAGTGATGAAAGATATCCAAGACCAACAGGCTTGAAGGGAAGTTTTATTTCTATAATATTGAAGCAGTGATAGATTGAATTGTTTTGTAAAGAGGGGTGAATTCTGAATTAAAGCTTAAGCAGTGGACTCAGGTGGTCTCAGTGTGGAAAGGGTTAGTATTGTTTACTCCAAAGCAGAGGTAATTAGCTCAAGAAACACATTTATAGTGTTCTTGATATCTAGGAGGGTTGTGTTTTTTTTGTTTTGTTTTGTTTTTTTGTCCACATGGCGAGAATTGACCTTTAAGGATATAAGAAGTGTCTTATATCTCTGGTCTGACAAGTGGATGTCTCTCTCAGTGGCTCCGAAGGGTATTTTCCAGAAAGCCTAAGGGAGCTGGACTTGAAGATACTAACTTAAGGAATACTTTTAAATACTTTCATGGATTTAGTCTCCCTGATTTTATCTCAGTCCTTCTTGAACCTGTTTACACTTTCATTCTCTCGAGCTGATGAGTTCTCTAAGGTCCCTAAGCATTGCTCAAAATCCTGCTTTCTTTTTGATAAAATTGCCTTTAGGTTTCAGGAAGTGCCCCTTTGTTACTTTAACACTGATTGGGTGAGTAAACTCAAGCCAGTCATTTCTGTACTCTTGATTCTTATCAGTTTCTGCTTCATTCTTTTAGAGCAAGATTTCTCAACCTTGACAATAATAACATTTTGTGCCACATAAGTCTACTTAGTAGGGACTGTCCTGTGCCTCGTAGGATGTTTACCAGCCTCCCTGGCCTCTACCCGCTAGATGCCAGTAACAGCCCCCTTTCCAGTCATGAGAACCAAAAAATGACTCTAGATATTGCCACATGTCTCGTGGGGGACAAAGTCGCCTTCAGTTGAGAACCACCACTTCAGATTTTTGTCTCTTACAAACTGAAAATTTTGTACTTTTTTGGGCTATCCTTATAAATATGAAGTCTCTATCCAGGTGATTTTATTGTGTTTTTCTGGATTTTTTTTCAGCTCTCATGAATGTCCATCTTGAATGACAGTGACAGCTACTTTTATAGTTTCAAATTTTGGGGTCAGCTGCATCATTTCTGGGTGGTAAGGGGGACAGATACCTCAAAATCTTCGAAGTATTTTTTCTAATTATAAACACTCTGTATGTGTACTGTAAAAATTTGGAGGATGGAAAAAATTGGAGAATGTTTTCATCACCCAGAAATCCATCACTTCAAGTGTTACCAATGTAACTGATGTTAGTAAATTGGTTTATGACCTTCATCTAATTTCTATATATTTTATTTCATAGATGTAATCTCACTATAAAGTCAGTTTTTATACTGTTTTTCCACTTAACATTTTAACATAAATGTTTCCCTATATACCGTATTTAAATGATTGAATGAAATGCTGTAATAATATATACTTTAATCCTCTTTTTTTTGATAGCTAGGTTTCACTTATTTTATTATGGAGTTCTAATGGACATTTCTGTTAATAAATCATTTTCTAAGTTTTGGATTTATTTTCAAAGATGAATGTTGGAAGTAGAATTCCTGGGCCAAAGGATATAAATATGTTTAAAATAGAGCCTTAAATTATTTTTAAGCTTCTGCATGGCCCCACGGAGAACAAGTGAATAAGAGCTCTTGCACCAACCATGCATTTCAAAAGTATGTCTCATGGGTATATAGAAGGAAAGGAAAGGACCGTGTTGGAATTAATGACTTTCCCTTGCCTGCCTGGGCTTCTGTGGGAATATTGATGGAGAGTCAAGTAGCCACCAAAGCACAGACTTAGATTCCAGTCCCAAATACTCTCATTAGGTTGACTTCCAGACAGTGCTCCTTTAAAAGGAAGTTTCACCTAAAGAGGCACTTACTTTATATATTTGTATTTTTTCTGGCTTACAGTCACTGCTAAAATTAATCAGCCTGCCGTTAATCATTTTGGTTGAGATTATAGTAGGAATAAGATATGAAAACTGCCATCAGATTACTGTTCCCAAGAGTACAAGGTGAGGGCTGATGCACATTTCATTTCTGCCAAAACAAAGAAGTACTAATTGTAGGAGGGAAGGAAGAAAATAATGCCTTTATAAAGTCTGTACCCTGAATAGAGAACTAGAAAATAAACAGCTGAATAATATTGTATATCCAGGTGTAAGACATCAAGGCACATCATGAAGTTACTCCGAGTTTATACTGTACTTATGATTTTACTTAACAAAAATTTTATTCTAAAGTACTTTTTAAAATCTACCACTTAATGAAGATTCACATGTTGTCTTAAGTAGGGGTGCCTAGAAGGAGACCCTGAGACAGTATTTGAAGGTACATGATATATTGAGGAAGTGCTCTCACGAAAACTCTATAAGGAAGTAAGGACAAGAAGGTAGGGAAGAAGGAGCTAAAGTAAGGATATGGCCTTAGGAAAGTCTAACCTTAACCTGTTTGGTTTGGGCAGAAGGTATAGAACAATTATTAGCTGCTGGCTACCCCTGGGAAGGAGACAGGGAGAGTATAATCTCCCTGGCAGGAGTCCCACTCCTAGGGAGACAGATAGCTGTGAACCATTAGCATCCAACAGGTAGTAGCTGGGAGATGGGTGTGCTAGCTAGATAAATGAGACTTAGGTGGGGCAAGCCAGCATCTATATTTTGTGTATTTACTCTGTGTAGGACACTGTGCTAAGACCTGGAGGTAAGAAATGAATGTGACATAGCCCCTGCTTTCAAGAAGTTTGTGGTCTAGTGGCATGGCTGACCACATAAAGAATATTTACAGTGCAAGTCTAATGCTTTTTACATGGACAGAGACTTGGGTAGAAAGCAAAAGAGTGAATGATTGTGTGAGAGGGATATCTAGGAGTTTCATTGAGGAGACCCCACAAATTGACCAGGTTGGGGGGACCAGGTTGGGGGGAAATGGACTGGCCAGAATAAAGAGGGAGAGAACTATAGACAGGGAAGAGCCCTGTGTCAAGGCCGGCAAGTATGAAACAAGATGATGTGTTCATGGAATCATATAAGGCAGAGCATGTGCAGGAAGCAGGGCGGTAGCAGCTGATGAAACATGACAGATTGGAGCTGGAATAATGTGTGCCTGGAAGGTCATTCAGGGGAAGCTGGACTTAGAAGAGGCAACATTCCTACTGTCATCCCCCCAGTCTGCCTCAGGGCTCAGGGTCAGTTTGGAGTGCCCATTCCCAATATACCTGCCAGCTCTGCCCTCTGGTGTACCTTGTGGCTCTAAGTATGCCAGTTAAACATTCCTGAGCCACAATTTCCTCATCTGTAAAATGGTGATAATGACATTTATAGGACTGTTGTAGTGATTAGAAATAATAAAAACAGTCTGAAGATTTACTATCATACAATCATTCTGCTTATATTTACTGTTCTTTGTCATTTTCCTGTAGTAAATAAAATAGCAGTGCTGTCACAGAAATAGGCAGACAGATCAGTGGACTATAACAGCCCAGACTGAAAAATTTCCTTGCTTTGTTTTCTTTCCTAAAAATCATTAGCAACCCAGTTTCTTATTTTGCAGGGCAGATGTTACTGGTGTTATATAATCTGTTTTCTAAGCTCTTTACTGGTAATACAATATTTCTTGTTGCCATCTATAATAATAAATGATTGTTACTATAATAGTTTTAAAAACACCAAATTTCACAGATTCTTAAATAGCTGCACTAAAGATCAAAATACAATGTTATAGAAAATGGAGACACTTTTACCCACAGCTCATAAGACCAGAACTTCAGATAAAGAGTACCTATTCACCAGAAGTCTTGGACCTACTAAAACTTTTTTTTTTATCCTCACCCACGGGCATTTTTTTTCACCACTTTATGAGAGAGAGACAGACAGAGACAGACAGATATCTATTTGTTGCCTCCTATATGCACCCGGACCTGGGATCATGCACAATCCTACCCAGGATCATAACGCACCTAGATCAGGCACTAAACCTGCAACCTAGGCATGTGTCCTGACCGGGAATCAAACCCTCAACCTTCGGGTTACGGGACCAACACTCCAGCCAAATGAGCCATAATGGACAGTGCAGGGTCTCCTAAAACTTTTCAGAGAAGTGAGGAGAGAGGATCCATGCTCAATTGACTTTCTAAACCAAGAGTTTTTAGAGGATCAAAGTATTTCTTCTATGGTATTTGCTGCCTTTGATCCCAGTAGGTTATTTATATGGAGGTTATATTCAGTAGACACAGAATTTTTCTGTTGGTACTCTTCTTAACTTTGCCTTAAAATTTCTCATTGTCAAAATGTTACAATCATTTAAAACAGTTTTAAACTCTGTTAAGGTATAATTTACACACTATAAAATTCATTTTGCATATACAGTTCAGTGGGTTTTAGTATATTTACACGGTTTTGCACGCATTTCTACTATCCAATTTTAGGACATTTGTCACCCCAAAAGAAGCTTTGGGCCCATTTACAGTCAGTTCTGCATTCCTCTAATCTTCCTGTCTGTATAGATATGCCTACTCTGGACATTGCATATAAATGGAATCATAAAAAAGTGATCTTGTGTTTATGACTTCTTTCACTAAGCATATTTTTGTTGTTTTTTTACATGTTTTATATTTGTTTTGCATGTCATAGTATATATCAGTACTTTGTTCCTTTTTACTGCTGAGTAGTAGTCCATGGTATAGATATACCACAGATGGTCTAGCCATTCACCTGTTGAAAGACTTCTGGGTTGTTTTCAGTTTTTGGCTATTATGAATAAAGCTGTTATAAACATTTATATACAGGTTTTTGTATGAACATAAATTTTCATTTCTTTGGGATAAATGCCCAGGAGTACAATTGTAGTTGCATGTTTAATTTTTAAAGAAATAGCCAAATTGTTTTCTAAAATAGCTGTACCATTTTACATTTCTACTAGTAATGTATGAGTGATACAGTTTCTTTACATCTCCACAATTTGAATTTTCACTATTATTTCAACCATCGTGGTTTTAATTTGCATTTCTCTCATGGCTAATGATAACAAACATTTTTTCATGTGCTTATTTGCCTTGGTATTGCTTTTTGATGAAACGTCTGTTCAAGTCTTTTCCCTATTTTTAATTGAATCATCTGTTTCCTTACTGTTGAGTTTTGTAGTTCTTTAAATCTTCTGTATACAAATCTCTTGTTGGATATGTGATTTGTAAATGCAGGGTGGGGCAAAAATAGGTTTATATTTGTTAGTATGTAAAATAATATAATAATAAATAATAATGCAAGGAAAAACTGTTTTGTGTATTCACGATTGTAACCCTACTTTTTCCCTACCTGTATTTTGTCTCACTCTGTAGCTTTAAAAAAAATCTTTTTAAATCATTTTAAAAATTGTACCCCACCCCACTCCCACTTTACTCCCTTACACCCAACTCCCCACCCTGCCCCTGGCCTTCACCACATAAAAATATCTTCTTAACAGAACCTTTTGCAGAGCATGTTTTTCAGTTTGATGAAGGTAGATTTCTCTTTGACAGGTCATGCTTTTGGTGTCAAGTTTCAGAACTCTTTGCTTAGCCTTAGATCCTGAAGATTTTCTCCTTTGTTTTTTAAAAGTGTTATAGTTTTACATTTAAGTCTATGATCTATTCTGAGTTAACTTTTGTATAAGGTGTGAAACTTGGATTGAGGTTCATTTTTTAAAACTATTGCTCCAGTACTACTTGCTGAAAAGGCTATCTTTCCTCCATTGAATTATTTTTCTACCTTTGTCAAAAATCTATTGGGCATATTTGTGTGGGAGTATACTCACTTTTAATAATGCAAAAAATGTTATGTTGTGGCAGACAGAATAATGGACCCCCAGAGATGTCTATACCCTAACCCCTGGAACCTGTGAATGTGTTACATTACATGGCAAAGGAGAATTAGGGTTTCTAATCAGCTGACTTTAAAATAGGGACATTATCCTGGATTATCCAGGTGAGCCTGATGTAATCATAAGGGTACTTAAAGTGGAAGAGGGGAAGCAGAAGGATCAGAGAATGAGATGTGATGATAGGAGCAGGGTCAGAGAGATACAGTGTCCCTGTCTTTGAAGGTTGAGGATGATGATCAGGATCCAAGGAATGTAGGCAGCCTCTAGAAAATGGACAGGCAAGAAAATGGATCCTCTTCTTAATTTTAGCCCAGTAATACCTGTATCAGACTTCTGACCCACTGAAATGTAAGATAATACATTTGTGTAGTTTTAAGCCACTGAGTTTGTGGTAATTTTTTACCACAATATTAATAAATAGGTATTTTAGAAAAGCTCCCATCGATAATAGGATTTTAGATATTTGGGCACACCATGTGTCTGAAAAATTTACATATATGGAATATTCCAACAATATCAGACAAAAAAAGCTCTACTCGAGGTAGATTTGTGCATTCAATAGGAAATAATAAGGAGATATATATTACTTTTACTTTTGTTTAAATTTCTACATTCATTGTGACTTTAAATTACACATTACTTTTTGATAAGAAGGCTTTTGCTGTTGTTTTTGTTTGCACTTCAGAAGAATGTTTGAATGTCTTAAGTTTTGCACCAAGGAGCCAAATGTAGCCCCCAAAATTTATATGATGGGAGGTTAACATTTTATTTAACGAAATACACTTCATTTTGCAATCTATACCACTATTGAATTATTATGTTGGTTACCTGAAACTAATATAGTGTCATATGTCAATTATATCTCTTTTTTTTTCCTGTTTCAATTATCTTTCTTTTTTATGTTTTTCTAATTAAATTTATCGGGGTGACAATGGTTAATAAAATTATATGAGTTCCAAGTGTATAATTCTATATATTATATTGTGTGTTTATCACATACTGTCAAATCTTCTGTCACCATATATTTGACCGCGTTTACTCCCCCCATATTCGATTGACTTTAACAGTAGGACAAATAGACCTTTAGTTAATGTTTTTGATACTTGTGGTAACCCTATTAGTTTTTTAAATAGCTTTATTGAGATATAATGTACATACCATATATTTCACCCATTTAAAGCATACAATTCCATGATTATTAATATATTCACTATGTGCAAACATTACTTATAGAATACTTTGAATATCTTTTCTCATCGCTTTCTTTTTTTAAAAGATTTTATTCATTTTTAGACAAAGGGGGAAGGGACAAGAAAGAGAGGGAGAGAAACATCAATGTATGGTTACATCTTGTGTGCCCCCTACTGGGGACCTGGCCTACAACCCAGGCATGTGCCCTGATGGGAATCGAACCGGCGACACTTTGGTTTGCAGGCAGGTGCTCAATCCACTGAGCCACACCAACCAGGGCTCATTACCTTCTGACTTCGATTATTTCTGATGAGAAGCTAGCTGTTAATCTTATTGGGGTTCCATTATAAGTAAGGAGTCATTTTTCCCTTGCTGCTTTCAAGATTTTCTCCTTGTCTGGCTTTCAGCAATTTTACCATAATGTACCTGTGGATCTCTTTGCAGTTAGTGGTTGTGGTGGTAGTAGTATAAACTACTTGGAGCTTGTCAGGCTTCCTGGATGTGCAAATTAATGTTTTTCGGTGAATTTAGGAATCTTTCAGCCATTATTTTTTCTGGGTTTTTTTCCTCTTTTCCTTCTGGTACTCCCATTACATATATGTTGGAGCACTTAATGGTGCCCACCTCTCTGTGAAACTTTGTTCATCTTTCTTCTTTTTCCTGCCTGATTTTTTGCTTGCATAATCTATATTGATCTATTTCAAGTTCACTAATTGTGTCTTCTGCCAGTTCAAATCTACTGTCGAACCCCTTTAGTAGTTTTTT
The DNA here is from genome assembly GCA_004026545.1 of Mormoops blainvillei. Classification (NCBI taxonomy): domain Eukaryota; kingdom Metazoa; phylum Chordata; class Mammalia; order Chiroptera; family Mormoopidae; genus Mormoops; species Mormoops blainvillei. The sequence goes on from PVJD01009547.1 coordinate 51,116, forward strand.
ATTTTATTTATTAAACTTTTCAATGCCAGAGTTACCATTTGGTTCTTTTTAATACTTTCAATCTCTGTATTGATATTCTTACCTCCCTTTACTTTTTTAAAAGAGAGACATCAATTTGTTGTTCCACTTATTTGAGCATTCATTGGTTAATTCTTGTATGTGCCCTGACTAGGGATCAGGCCCACAACCTTGGCATATAAGGGTGGCACTCTAGCCAACTGAGCTACTTGGCCAGGGCCTCCTTTACTTCTTTTATCATGGTTTTCTTGAGTTCTGTGAACATATTTACATGACTAACTTGAAGTCTTTGCCTATTAAATCTGACATCTGGTTGTTCTCACAAGCAGTTTCTGTCTCTGGCTTGTTGGCTGATGTATAGGTTATACTTTCCTATTTGCATGTCTCAAATTTTTTGTTGGAAACTGGACATTTTAGATAATATAATGTAGCAACTCTGGGTCCTGGCACCCCCACCTCAGGCTCTTTATTGTTATTTCCTTCTTTACCTTTGTAACTATCTGGATTATTTTATTCAAGTCTATTTACTCCCTGCTTTTGCCTTGCAGTGTGACGTCTTCATGTTGCTTCGTAGGGGTTCAGCCTTGGTATGCCCACAGTCACCCTGGGATGATAGTGGTTTTGTCAAGCTTCCACTAATCGCTGGCTGATTGCTCTGTTGTTTTTAATGATGCCCTGGGGGCATAAACTGCTCCACAGACTGATCCAATCACATTAGGGCTCCTTTGAAGGGATAGTTCCCAAGATCAGTATTTGAGATTTCTTCTGAATGCAGAAAGGTTTCTCCCAGCTATCTGTTTCCCTGATTTTCTTCAGCATGTTAGCCAACCTAGGCATGAACAACTTTTCCACACTGTGTTGCAAATAGAGTCATTTTCATTGGGGGAACATTTGGAGCCCTCTGTTCTATGACCTGCTTATCCGACTAGGTTAAATCTCTGAGCCACAGTCTAGTGCAGGCGATAGGGTCTTCTCTTTGAGCGGAACCTCTGGCTCTTCTAGGTTTACCTCTGCTGATATAGAACCCCCATTCTAAGAGCTGGGACCAGGGCATTTGGGACCTCAGTGTTCTTGGTAGCACCACACCCCAGGCGTAGCCTCCATCCCAGGAGTGGAGACCACCTGGTGGAAGAAGAGAACCCCCACCTCTCAGCCATACTTTTCTGGAACTTAGCCTCAGCAACAGGTATCTGTGGACAGGATGAGAAATGCTGATGTCCTGCCCCTCCCAGGAAGAAAGTCTTGCAGCTGGGAGCTGACATTTGTGCTGGGAGGGGGATACAGGGAGTGAGTCTAGGCCTAAATACTATAGACTCTTATGTTACTTACTGAGTTTTAGTAGATTTCCTTTAACAAATACTTCTTCGTTTGCTGTAAGCCCTTCAGACCATTCTCAGAGATTTTAAATGGGTGGTTTTTGTTTCTTTTTAAAAATAATTTTCACCAGATTCACTGGGGAGTGTGTCCATATAACTCTTCACATTATCATGCCAGGAATGGAACTTTGTTAGCTTTTTAACATGCAGTTTTGTTTCTGTTACTCCTAATTGTTCACAGTGGCCTTATACTTGGAATTCTATCTCTTTAGTAGATAACGAGTGACTTGAAGGCAGTAGCCATGACCTTTATCCATTGTGGAATCATGATTGTTTGTAGTAGCATTTTGTATGCTGTGGTGCATAACAGAATATGAGTTACTGACTGTGCCACTGTCTTTTCTAGCTTATATTTTGAGCATTTCCTTTGTGACTTGAAGTATCTGTCTTCCTTTTTTCCTACACTCTCGTGCTAGAGTGTTCCCAGAAAGGTGGGGCCTTTTTTTTTTAATCAGTCGTTAGCTACACACACACAAGGAAGGACACTTGAACCATTTGAAGTCTTAGCCAAAAGTGTTATGTATTTTGACAATATAGGAGCTTTCTGGAACATTCCTTGCAATGTATATCTAGATGTAATTTTAAATTTGGCTAGTTGTTTTGGGGATGGAGACAGAGATAAAATGAGAAAGGAGACAGAAAAGCAACGTCATTGTGCTCTTCAAGGTGGGACATGCCTCACTTGTTCTTTCTTCAGCCAACCATATCTCGTGCCTTTCATCCTTGGCCCTTGACAGCTCTGTCTTTGCTACTGCTTTTTCCTTTCCTGCTCCTCCCTGGCTGGTGAGAGCCCCATGGCTGCCCTCTTTGTTTGGGTCACATTGGTCATGTGACCCATCTGAGCCTCCAGCCAATCCTGTACTATTCATCCTCTCCTATGTGGACTTCCTCCTAAGGGTAGGGTAATACACAGCCTTGCCCAGTCTATGACAGACTCTGTATTGGAGAATTTGGTAGTAGTCTTCTCCTGTCACTCTAGATCATTTGAGAATATTCTTGACAGAAATCATTTGATTTGTGTGATTGGCCTACTGTTGCTTCTTGGGATCTATAGGAAAGTATTGACTGTCCCCTGGGATGGGGTGTGTATGTGTGTGTGTGTTGACTGTTTCATTCAGTGTTGTTCTCTTTCCCAGGATGCTCCACAATGAAACGCCATAGAACTCTCAGCAGCAGTGACAGTTCAGATGAGAGTGAGTAGAACCAGCCAATAGCTGGTAACCTCTGTATCTATACTCCTTGAGGATTTATTCTTTGACTTGAGGACAAGCTGTTTCATGCTTCCTTCCATGGTTAAAAATAATGTTTTTAGGAAAGAAAGCTTGGGGTACCATTTTTCTTACTCATTTAAATTTCATTAGAAATCGATAAGTTAGATGGGAGAATTGGTTTTGTATGGCATATAGCAGTTGTTTTTCACTTGTGACTTACCTAAACAACAAATGCCAGATCTAGTAATGATTTAATAGTGCTTTTCTAGAAAGGAGGAAAAGTATGAGAGCATAAACTGTAGGCTCTACCATTGTAATTGTAGCTCAGGTACTAAATGTTTGACTGGATCAGTCGTCATTTGTAAGAGGCAACAATCTTATTAACAACAGCATTTGGGGAAGTGCTGAAGGATATATTCAGTTACGTGTTCTACATTTATAGTTTTTCCAGTTGCTTTTGCAGATACTTTTTCTGCAAAAAGCAGATTCTGCAGGTGGAGCATGAATCATGTTATTCCAAAATGTTATGAGGTATGATTACAGCAAATCAGATCTCCTCAGCATTAGCTTTGTTAAAGCTTTTGCACACTAAAAGGCCACCTATAAATGTTTTTGAACTCCATTATGAGGCTTTCTTGGTTGTAATTTAACTTTCTTCAGTGTTGTGTTTGGGATCACTGTGCTGTTCTCCATCATATCTTTCTTATTCTCTTGGATGGCATTTAGTTGTATGGCATTTAGTTATAATAGCAGGTAATAAGTCTCAGTATTTTTTTCTAATTATCTTTTGCAGGTCCTTCCACTTCTCTTACTTGTGGCTCAATGTATAGGAACAAGTCAAAAATTCCAAATGAACACAAGAAATCTGCTGAGGTGAGATCAGATATTCCAATTTTTAGACTTTAAAAAATAGACAGCTGCCTTCTGCCTACATACCTACAATATTCAGATCTTGAAGATGCAAGGAGTAAACTATGTGCCAATGAATAGGCTTGCTTTCTGATAAGTTTTTATTTTTCAAGGAAGATTCCATTTTCTTTTCCCTTTGGGAGAACAGTAATCTTCACACTGATTTTATTTTGGCAATTATTCTTAAATTCCTGGCTTTAGAATATAAAGCCTCCCCTTAGCCAAAAAGTCAAAGGGAGCCAGACTTGGGGAATTGGGAAGGACCCAAAGATCTGGCCTATGATTGTAAAAAGCTAAGTTGGTACGTGGGAGGCACTGCAGGAAGGGATAGGTGAGGAGGTTGTGGATGGAGAAGGAAGGACCAGGTTGGAGATCTGGACTGTGATGGGTCCTCATAGCCTTCAGAGCACTGCCAGCCCAAGAAGAATGTGTCACTCCTGGAGAGGCTGGTCATTATTTCTTCACCTATTTTTTCAGCTCCATCTTCTTTCTCCTCCTTTTCTCAGGACTTAAATTTCATGAATGTTAGCTCTTTTGTTATTTTCCCACAGGGCCCTCAGATTCTTCGTGTGTGTGTGTGTCTGTGTGTGTGTGTGTGTGTGTGTGTGTGTCCTTTCTGTTGATCAGATTGGGGAATTTTTCTTGTTCCCTTATTTGTTATTCTGTTAATTCCATCCTTCTATTGAGCCTATCCCTTGAGTTTATTTCAGCTATTGTATTACTCCATTTCAAATTTTTCATTTGGTCATTCTTTGTATCCTGTATATCTTTGCCGAAACTTTCAATTTACTCATTTCAAAAAGGTGTTTGTAATTTCTTGTTGAAGCATTTTTATGATGGATGCTTTAAAATCCTTACCAGATAATTCTAACATCTGTGTTATCTTGGTGTTAGTGTCTGTTGTCTCTTCTCATTCCCAGTTCTTAGTATGATGAGTGATTTTCTTTCGTGTCCTAGACATTTTTGGTATTATGTTATCAGACACTAAGTCTTATTTAAATCTGTTATATCAGACCTCCACAATAACCCGGCCAGTGGGTAAGAGGGGCACTGACTCTTTACCACCAGTTGCAGAATTCTTAAGCTTCCCATCCTAGTTCTGTTGACTCTACAGGAAGATAGTTTTGTTATCTCTCTGGGAAGGGGGAGGGGTTACTTATTACCTTCCTTACTACTTGGTGTGGGTGGAAATACCTTGCCGCCTCCCTAATAGCAAGGGGAGTGGTGGCGGTAAGGGATAGCACATTACAGGTAGGCTATAGTGACGGTCCAAGCTGTCTATTCAGTCTCTGCTGATACCACATTGAATAGGAGGGACACCTTGTTATTACTGGGTAGAAGTGGATGTCAAGACCTCACAGGTGATATCACTGACACCACAACAATCACTCTTTTTAAATAAAACATTTTAAACATCTTTTTTGAAATATAATTCTCACATCCTACAGTTTATCCATTTAAAGTGTATAATTCAGTGAATTTTAGTATATTCACACAGTTGTATAACCATTACCACAGTCTAAATGTAGAACCTTTTCATCACCCCAGGAAGAAATCCCCTTACCCAGTAGCCATTATTCCCCAGTCCTCCTACTCCCAGCCCCTGCCAGCCTCTAATCTAATTTCTGTCTCTGTAGATTTGCCTATTCTGGGTATTTCATATTAATGGAATCATAATATACAGCCTTTTGTATCTGGCTTCTTTCACTTAGCATAACATTTTCAAGATTCATTCATGTTTTAGCATGTATCAGTACCTCATGTTTTTATGACTGAATGATATGCCATTGTATGAATATATCACATTTTATCCATTCATTAGTTAGGAACAATTGGGTTATCTCCATTTTTAGAGTATCATGAATAATGCTGCTTTGAATTCATGGCAACAGCTATGAACATTCATGTACAAGATTTTATGTAGGCATGTTTTCCATTGTCTTGAGTATACACCTAGGAGTGGAATATGGTAACTAGGTCATATGGTAACTTTATTTAACCATACAAGGGAATGCCAGATTTTCTTCCAAAGAGGCTTCATCAGTTTACACCCCCACCAGCAGTGTATGAGCGTGTTCAAAATTTGTTATTGCTGTGGGCACAAGAGACCTTGAATTCCTCTAGTGACCTTGGCTAAGAGTCTTCCCTTTGTGCTTGTCTTTAGAAAGATTGTCTTTTGCAGCTTTCCTAGCTGTAAAACCACTCTTATTATCACTGGAGGCATTAGTATGGTGGTGTAGGGCATGGGGGAGGGACGATGTTCTCTAATATTCTGATTATATCTTCATCTGTGGATGGCATAGAGGCCCTGAGTCTAGGGGTGGGATGGGGGAGGTGAACATAAGGGGCAGGGCTTTTTTGCCCCTGTCCTATTTTCCCCTGTCTACCTACAGCAGGTTTTTTCTGGTGTTCTCAGTCTCTCCTTGAAGTTCTTCCTCCTGCAGATTAAGTCTTTCTTGCCCCTTAGATAACACAGGCAGGCTGAGTCTGGGTGCTCTTCCTTTACCTCAGCACTAATGAACCAATGTACTCATTTGATATCCTTCCCCTGAAGATGAAGCCTTTTGTTCAGTAAAAGAGCAAGAACATTGAACACCAGGGGCCCAGACAGCACCACTGGGGGATCTTTTCTCCAGGTTTTCTCCATCTCCTCGATGAGAGCTGAGTTGGATGGCTAGAGAAGAAGCTTTCAAGAAGGTGGGAACCCCCTATGAGTACAGCCCTCAGGAACTTCATACTCTCATAGTAGTCCCGATTTGGCCCCAGCAAGTCATCAAAATTTCTAGTTTAATGTTCCTACTGTGGCTTCTGCCCCAGGTAAGCAAATGTGCCTGTCCTGTGTCTCCTTGCAGGCAATGCCTGTCTCTCTTTGAGTTGGCCATTTGTCCTGTGACTCATTTCTTTAAAGGGTGCACTGAAAAATTATTAATTTGCTGCCTGCCCTGCCTTTTTCTTCTTGTATGGATGGGAGTTTCTTCTTTCTGACCCTCCGCAGGTCCCAGATGAAACCTTATCATTTTACTGGGAGTAAGACATTAAAATGCCATATGAATGATCATTTTTGCTGGGCCTTAATTAGCTGCATTAATAGATACATAATTGTCTTTGATGTTTAGTGCTTTGTGTGAGATTGCTGTACATGCCTTCGCCTGATTTATCTTCTAGAGAAGAGTGTCCTAGGGGTGTGTGAATCCCATGTAAGGTTCAGGAGCTTCTGAAAATTGTATGCAGACTTTTAAAGACATGTTTTTATCTGTATTTTTGAGTGAGTAGCCTTCATCTGATTCTCAAAAGTGCCCATGCTCTCAAAGATGTTTTTAAAAAGCCAATTGCCCTTTAAAAAGCACATAGTACTAGATGAGCAATTTGAACTTCTTTCTCAGAAGCCAGGAAATTTTCACCTATATTAGTCTGACTGGCCTGTAAAACATATCAACGTATCTTAAAGGATTGAGTGCATATATCATCTGTAGGCCTGGAGTCTCGTTTATTATGCCTAAGACTTTCATAGCAACAGAGTGAAAGCTCGCATATCTTAAACTCAGCAGAGAACTCTACAATACCCTCAATTAGAGCCTGTTTACATCACTTTATCTGCATTTCTAACAAGCTTGATTATTTTGTTTTCTGGCCCACAGCAGATAAAAAACACTAAGCTTGCAAACGCACACTTACTGCACAAGAACGGGCATTGAAGGATAGGAGAAAAACTTGCAAAGCAAACCTCAAGGGTCATCTCTTGTGTGAAAAACTGTCCAGATCCCCAAGTCAGACTCAATTGCTGCTACTTCTCCATTACCAAGCTGCATACACCTCTGTTTGGTCTGGGATAAAAGGAATAATCAAACCTACCGCTTTATGGCAATTGATGTTCCACTTAATGTCAGCCCATAGCCATAAAAAATGTCCCATTTATTTTTATAAGAAACTTGAGAATTATTTTAAACTATTTGAAAATTATTTCCATAAAAAATATTTACACGATTTTTGGTTTTAAACTCGGGAATTACACAAGCTTTGCTTCGTTGGAGAAATCAAGGTATGACAGTGTCTTGACAATACTGTGTACCTTTCTTATATAAGAACAAGCTTGTATTCTTTTCCAGGTTTTCTTGGCTCTAAGTAGATGATTCTTCTAGATAACCCGAAAATCTTATCTTGCCTTAAGATTGTATAATTCTAAGAAAATCGCTTACAGTTAACTCTCTTTAGTCAAATATAGTTACCATGTTTGCAGTTGTTTTTTTGTGCTTTGGGGGTGACACATCTGTTTGTGGTGAGTTAGGTATAGTTTCAGATTTAAGTGACTATGAATCAAAACTGAGCAATCTCTTTCTGCTTCATTCACATGGACCAGACAGTGTTCCCCTTTGTGTCATACAGGAAGTAAATGTTTGGCTTTTCCTCTTAAAATAAATGTCACAGAAATGTTCAGACTAGCTGTGCTTTAAGAAACTGCCCACTGAGAGAGAGATGTTAATAAGAGCAGTAAAAGCCAGAGCTGTCCATGAAGGGCATTTTCATTCTGTGGCTCTAACAGGTTAAGCATTGATATTCTAATTGAATTCATAGTGAGGCCTCCTTTGTTTCTGTAAGCATCTGAGAGGCCAAGATGTGCATGCACTGTTGGACTTGGCATAGTTTCTGGGCTGTATGTTAGCCTGTGAATCCCCTCTTTGACCATAAATGAGCAGATCTCTGGTAAGTATAAAGTCTTTTTGTTTCAGGAACTTTGGGGGAAACTACCAGTGCATATAAAATAGGCACACAATTGAGAGCATGTAAAACTTCTCAACTTCATTACCTAGGTCAATGTCAGTATCCATACCCATCATTCGTAATCTTTAATTTAGTAGCAAATGCCATGTTTTATTTTGTGAGGTTTTTGAATTACCTCGTGGCCTATAGAATGTTGTTTAAAGTTCTTGATGTAACTCTTGCTTGGGAACCCAGTGTTTGGGAACCAAGCCACACACGTGTTAGCCATGAACTCAGCATCTCCTTTACCTCATCAACATTTATTTTATGGACTAGATAGAGGAACTCACCTGTATACTTTTTTCTGCTTTTAGTTGTAAAGCTGAGACTATGATGATGATAAAGTAACTGCAGTTAGAATTTATTTAGCACTTACCACAAGCCCTGTATCATGTTAAGCCATTTATGTATATACATACATTTAATCCTTAACAACAACCCCTCTGAGGTAATTGTGATTCTTACCTCATTTTACAGATGAACAAACAGACAGAGAATTTAGGTAACTTGCCCCAAACTACTAAGTGGTGAAACCAGTAGACAAATCCAGGTAGTCTGTCCCAGGACCTTTTTTCCATTCTTTAATAAAGATTTTTAATTTCATTTTTAACTATATTAAAACATCTGCCTGGTTCAAACATCGAACAGTGGAACAAAATACATTCAGAGAAATCATCTTTTGTCTCTCTCCTCCCTGTTTTCCTTCTCCCCAGAATTGACTTTAAAAAAAAGTTTTAAGTTTATCCTCTTATAGTTTCTTTATGAAAAAATACACAAGTACGTGTGTATGTGTGTGCCACTGTGTGTGTATAAAACTCACACCTCTACCCAGGATCACTATAGCTATTTTATTTATTTGTCTATATTCATTTTATAAACCTAAAGAAAAGTATTTTCTTATCAGAAGCAGATTCATGAGACCAGTCTGGTAAATACAGGGTGTGACAAAAGTAGGTTTACAGTTGTGAGTACACAAAACACGGAGCTTATTCTTGTATTATTATTTATTAATCATTGTATTATTTTCCATACACGCAACTGTAAAGCTACTTTTCCCCACCCCATATATTTCATATCACTTTTCAGATATCTGCCTGAGAACTGAACTTACATTCCTATCCCCTCCTTAACATTTTATGTTCTGCATCATGCTTGAGATGTTTGCCTTCTGTAGCAAGATAAGGCAGACTCTTGCATTCTGCCTTGAATAAAAATGCTTCTCTAGAAACCTTATATCTGATGCTATTTAATCTGGCAACTTATAAAATTGAAATCAGGCTTATCACATAAATCTTTTTTTCTCTAAATGCAGAAGGGAAAATTATAATAATCATTGGATTTAGTCATCATTTGCTTAAGAAAAATACATTTGAGTTGATTGGTGTTCTTACAGACTTCACAGAGTTTCCTGTTCCTGGAGGTTTGGTATTTCTGAAGCCATGGGCAGGGGCCAGATTTCATTGGCCTCTGTCTGCTTTTATATCTCTTTGTCTAGAGTTTTCAAGTTACTCTTCTGTTTGGTAATTTTGTGTATTAGTTTCCCAGGGCTGCTATAACAAATTACCACAAACTGGGGGGCTTAAAACAACAAGAAATTATTTTTCACAGTCCTAGAGGCCCGAAGTCCAAAATCAGCCAGACTGCATTCCCTCCAGAGATTTTTAGGAGATACTCTGTTTTTTTACCTCTTCCAGGTTCTGGTAATTCAGCATTTATTGACTTACAGATCAATGAGTCACTCCAGTCTCTGCTCCATGATCACACTGCCTCTTCCTCTTCTGTCTCAGCTCTCCCTCTGCCTTTCTCTTGTAAAGATACCTGTCGTTGGATTTCTGGCCCACCCATATATTCCAGGATGATCTCTTCATCTCAGAAATCCTTAACTTATTTACACCTGCAAAGATCCATGTACAGGTTCCAGAAATTAGAATGTAGACATATCTTTTTGGAGGCCACCGTTCAACCCACTACAATATAGTTCCAGGTTATTTAGGAAATTATACAGGACAGATTTTCATAAGCAATTATGTCAAATACGAAGACATGGCTTAAGCTGTGTGATTAGATGCTGTGGCATTATTAAGCCCAAAGCATGATTTTGCAATCAATATATATTATGAAGTGTATCACATAGAAAATAATGAAATATTTTAGAAGGCTGAAAAATACTTGGCTTTAGTATTCTTTACAGATCCAAGGTAGGATTTCCAACACCACTGTCTTTCTCAAAGACAATCGT